>JAANSK020102241.1:0-16046 GCA_011763485.2 Isoetes engelmannii | reverse complement strand
TCCTTGGCTTAGATGACAATACTTCAAACTCAAGCTCAGAAGCTGCGATCACACGGTATGAACGACCTTTTTCACATAATTTTTTCACATCATGCTCAGCATGAGGGGTCAATGCATACTCTCCTGCATTCTGTAACCAACACATAGCATCTTTTCTACGATCATAAAACCATCATTAACTTATGGCGTATCAATTCCATCATATCTAGTATGGGCAACTCTCTTGGCTCACGCAACCAAGAATTCAAAGACTCTGCTATATTAGAAGTTAGATGTCCATATTCCTGTGAATTTTGAGTTGGCCCAATGGATAGGATCAGCAGAAGCAAGGATCCAAGTAGTGGCCTCTGCACTAGCTTTCCAACCTCCTCCCCCCCACAATTATAACGCTAGTTCCTTGTGTATGAGGTAAAACCATGTAGGATAGGGTATGGTATAGGAATATTTCCGCTGAGATCAGATTGCACCCGTTGGATCTACAGACTGGCAATCCTAAAGAGATATTGTTACACGTAGAAACCCATCCAAAACCCTGCCAACCTCTTGGCTATGGCGCTCTGCGCCAGTTTATCCATCTCCTCCCCGGGGAGCTGGACTACCGTTTCCGACACTCAAACCTTTATAAATTTATTGCCTGCTCGAAAGCTTCACAATGGTAGAAACAGAACCTTTCATAGAAGAAGCATTCGCGCATTTCTGGAGCACCAGGCACATGCATTTAGGCTGCAAATTAGAAGTAAGGAAAGGGTTAAGGAATTTGAATACTGGGTTACCATTTTGCAAGCTAGGGTTCGTAATCGAGGAGTGTGCAGATGTGCGCAAGGAATGGATGGAGATATGGTTGGCAGCATTGGCAATGAAATGGGAGATGGGAAGACTAGTGATGATGTAACAGTTTCTAGCAAAGGCAGGAGAGGAAGGCGCAAGGGGAAAGCGCTGGAAGGTTTTTCGGAAAGCGACTCTGACATAGACAATGAGCCTGGGAAGAGGTCAGGAAGAAGAAGAAAAAATAAATCTGTTGAATCGGCAGAAGGTGCTGATCCCTTGCAAGCGGAAGGATCAGATGTGGAAGTTATCAAGCCTAAGGGGCGAAGGAGGAGTCAAAAGAGCAGATCAGATGCAGATGTAGATGTAGATGTGGGGAAGGAGAATGCTGTAGAAGCAGGGTCTTTAGAGTTTGAAATTGGAACTACAGAGCAGAAGGATGATGGAGATTTGAATGAAACAAGAAGAAAGACCAGGAAGAATAAATCTAAAGCTCAGATGGAAGAACCAAGTGCTGAACAATACAAAGATGGGAAGCAAGATGGTTTAGTTTCCAGTGATGATGATTTGACCTCGGATTTAAACGACGAGGAGAAAGATAAGGATTGGCCTATTGAAGCAGATACACTGAGTGGAGATGAGCTGGAACCTGAACAAACATCAACCCCGAGAAGTAAGCCCAGAAAAGAAATGATGAGCTTGGAGGAGAAAGAATTGAGATATATGTTTCTGGAATCCCTGATGGACAAGTCCAGGTCAGGAGATTTGGCAGGCTGTGAGGAGGCTATATCAGAGATGGCAATCGTTGGGCTAAAACCAGGGCCTCATGCATATCATGGCCTTGTTGTTGCATACACAAGAGCTGGCGATCCAGAAGGCGCGGTAAGCTCATCTACAGGACCTTTTTTTCCTTCATGTGACTTGTTCTTATATTTGTTGTCTGCTTTTACCTCATTAGGGCTAAATGTCTTGATGCTCAAATGTAAAAACCTGGTCTACCTGCAAGACGTTTCAAAAAGATTCCAAAATAAAAGTTGATTTGCTTTAATTTAAGCCTCCACATTATGAATTGCTTATAGCAATCACATGGCTGCATGATCTGAAACTTCCAAGATAGTGTGTAAATTTCTACATTGCCGTCTTTGCCACGCTTGTTCCAATCCGATCTTAATGGCACCTCTCAATGGCCAGACAAGTTGCCTTTATGTTTCATGTAGCAGATCACTATGTTTTTGAATTTCTGTAAGAGTTTATTGCCAACTTACCTTCAGTATTATGATTTTGTCTATAGATGAACAGAATATCCTTTCTGGCTGCAAATATAATTTTGTCAATAAACTTTGAGTTATGCTCATAAGTGTTCTATAATTTAAACGCTAGCGATTAGCTCACATCTAAGCATTCCAATCACAGAGCTGCAAAATTTGCTACAACGAAGCTCTGAGGTGATTCAATACATTATATGTCGTTATACGTAGTAGGAACTCCCCAACATGTTTACCTGACTATTTGTGCCAGTGCAGCTGCATGCTTTGCGAAGGGAGCTTCAGTCTGGGGAAAAACCGTTGCAGGAAACATTTACTGCAATGGTACGCCTGTTTGGTATGGCAGGATTATCTCGAAAGGGTGAGGAGATGCTTGCCGTCATGGAAAGTGCAGATTTGTACTCTCGTCCTGCATGGCTTGTCCTTGTAGGTGAGGGTGTCTCAGATCACTATTTTTTAGTTATTCTCTTTTTCCATTTCTGGCTCACTGTTGGCGGTCTGATTATAGAGGAGCTTTATAGGGCTGGCCATCTCAAAGAAGCAACCAATGGTTTTCTGATGGGTCTAAAAGGAGGATTCCAGGGAACAGATTTTCTATACGATCTTTTGGTGGAGGAGAACTGTAAAAGTGGCAACCATGGTGCTGCGGTAGAGATATTGGAACAAATGGAATTCAAAGGAAGGCCTTCTACCACTTTACATTATAACTCCTTAATTCTTGCTCAGGTCAGTAAAAGCCTAGTTTGTTTTTGTGTTAATGAAATGGTAGTTAAGGGGAGATGATGCTGTGGTAAGGTGGTGTGGCCTTGAGTTGAATTCAAAACCCGTTGCCAGCCACATAGTGTGCAGTAGGTTAAGGGAAGTATGGTAACCATGAGAGTCAGAAAGAAATTCATCAAGTTCTACTAGGGACCCAAAAAGCAGTGCTGGCGAATGAAGGGAAGTATTGAGACATAAGGATCGCAGGCTTGCAAAAACAAGGTGTTCTAATGTTGCATATTAGCTCCATCAATGAAGCCTTCCCTCTTTTTCAAATCCCTTAATTTCTGCAATGTATGATGTAAATTAGTGACAGTGGAGACATTATCATTTCAAAGAGATGGATCTTGGCCATCCTTGTATTAATAATAAGTCACAATGCAATATTCTTGGAAGCTACTTGGGTAGTGTTATTTAGACCGTTATGTTTCTTCATTTTCCTGAGTTAAGAACATGAGTTTTTGTCCCTTTTTATGCGAAGGCTTCATGTCGTCTTCAAGAGTAATCTCATATAGGTCTTGTTTACTTGCTCCTTCATGTTTATATCTGTTGTTTCTTACTTAATTTTCATGGTCTAAAACCTATAGAAGGATACTTTAGCATCACATTTTATACCCTATTATAAGTTCTGAAATTGTCTGAGAGGATTTGACCAAAAGACTTAAGACAATTTTGCCAATGGCTCAACGCTTGGATCTGCATGGTATTGATGCAACCTTTGATTCTATAGTTATGATATTATTGTAGGGAAATGCTGGTTTCCCTGAAATTGCGGCAGAGACATTTGAGAATATGCAATACAGTGGCAGAGGTCAGTATAAACAAGATGCATCAGTTTTAACAGGGGGGCTGCATTTTTATTTTCTCATTTTTTTTTGCAGAGGACTTGAAGCCTGATACAGAGTCGTACAATTTGCTTATACAAGCATACACTAGGAATGAGACTGACGATAGGTATGTCTTGGCTGCATATCAGAAGGAATTACAGAAACTGAATGGCAAATGGCACATTCAATGGGTGGTCTATTGCACAACACTTCAAGTAATGGTCAAGTACTAAGCACAAATAATGGTCTTTTCTCTGTTCCCAAATGATAAAATTATGCACACAATCATGCTAGAGGATTTATTCCATTCATGTGGATTGTCATCAAATCCCTTGAAAGGCTGAACAGTCTATACACAGTTGATATGATGTGGTGAGGTATGGTATAATTATATTTTCCTCCTTGATGGATTTTCTAGGCTTGAAGATGTTGTATCGCTGGTAGGTGAAATGGTGGAGGACCATAAGCGGGTACAACCAAATGCAAGGACATACGCGTGAGTTTACTTTTATGCAATTGTTTTTAATAGTTGTAAGCGCTTAAAATCAATCTCCGTCATAGAAGTGGGTCAACATCAACATCAATCTCTATATATATTACCAATAATTTTGTAATATCTGACCCCGTTATATATTTTATGTTAGTTTTGGTTAGAACCACTTGGTCTTACCCTTGTCCAGATTGCCCCCTAAATTACCAAAAGTACAGCCTACGTTATTGCCCTTTATGAACTATAACTGTATTTGACACTTTAAAATGACTTGGAGCTGAAATTGTATGGAGCTTCAATGTGGAGAATGGACATGGCATCCAAAGAATGGATACAAATAGAGACTTCGGACGGATACTCCTCTTTTTAAAGAAGATCACAAGTAAAGCATCCTTTCACACCAGATCATTTTAGCAGGGTCCACATATTGTTGCAAGTGGCAATCTTGCAAACAAGATCAAATGCCTCCATGGCTTTGGTTACTAGGCATAACACCATACGAAAAAGTAGATCCTTGTATGATTCTTGAAATGATTATGAGCATTCTTCCTGTAGGTTATGGAAACTATTTCTGAATGTTTGTCATTAGGGTCTTTACCTATTTGGTTTCATTGGAAACAGGTTGCTTGTGGAATGCTATACAAAATATAACCATGTCAAAGAGGCATTACGGCACTTCCGTGCACTAACTTGCATACCTGGGGGGTTAAAGGTTTTACAAAATGAAGGAAGATATGGAGATCCACTTGCTCTTTATTTGCGATCGTTATGCTTGGAAGGTGAGATGCAGTAGCACACTTGTTCTTTTCTCTTCAGTTGCCTTTGAACTCCTTTGATTTGTTTGAACTTTGTGGCTTTTGGCATGTCCATAATCATTCCCTGTAATATCATTTGGCAGGTAGGCTTATGGAGCTTGTTGAAGCCTTGGATGCAATGATTAAAGAGAATATACCCATTTCACCAAGGGCCATGCTCTCTAGAAAGGGGAGAACTCTTGTTAGTTCATGGATCGAGCCCCTGCAACGAGAAGCTGACATAGGGCGTGATGTGGACTTTGTGGCTAGGTAAATATAGCATCATTTTACCATGTGCAGTGAGCTAGTATGTCATTGTGATGATTTTTGAAGGGGATAGAAGGGGCTGTTTTGAAATGACCATCTGATTTTCCAGTTCTATGCTTTGGCTAAAACAATCTTCATTAATGACTTATCTTTTATCTTTAGGTTCGTTGCTGAAGGTGGTCTGACTGGTACACGAAAAAGATGGATCCCTTCCTCTGGTATTGATCAGAGCTCATGCCTCCCTGATTACGAGGGATTCAGGTTTGGGCCACCTCGAGAAAAATCGTATAAACAGCAGTGCATTTTTAAACGAAAAATGTATTACCAGAAGCTGATTAAAATGTTGAAAATGGAAGGAGTCTATGGTTTATGGGATGGGGCAACAGAAGAGGATCTAAATAAAGTGCTAGAAGTGTTAAACCGGGTTACTTATGAAGGAGGCAGCGGGAAAACAAAAAAACCAAAGGCAGCAAGCAAGATGCTTGTACCAGAGTTGAAGGAAGAGTTGGAAGCACAGGGTCTGCCAATTGATGGAACAAGGCTTGTTCTTTATCAGAGAGTCAAGAAAGCAAGACGGATCAATTTGGTTAAGGGCCGGCCACTTTGGATGCCCCCCCTGGAAGACAAGGTTGAGGTGTGTGATACAGAAAAAATGCGTTACACACTAGCTTCGTATGATGTTTTGGTGTCTTGAATATCTTCATTGGGACTGTTGTATATTGTCAACTCGTTTGTTGCATGGTATGAACTTGCATGTCATTCTCCATATAAGTCTGTTTTAAATATCTTGATTCGTCTGTACAGCTTAAGTCAATGTTGGTAGTGTGCACTCGTTTCTAAGTTATTGCATGCAAGTCTCATCTCACGTTATTGCATACATGGCAGGTGGATGAAATCCTTGAAGATGTCCTCTCAAAGGTGTCCTTGTATAATAAAAGGATGGAATACAGGAGAAAATGGTTTGTTGGCGAGGAGACTGAGAGCCTCAGTGGGCATCTCTTGAAGTATGAGATAAGAACATTATCTGATTCTGAAACTGGGTCAGATGAGGAGGATGATGTCATTGAGGATGATGATGCTGAGGAAGAAGAAGAAGAAGAAGAAGAAGAAGAAAAGACAGAGACTGTAGACAAGTTGGAAGAAGATGATGAAGTCACTGATGAGGTTGGTATTGACATTATTGAGCCTTCAGAATCCCTGGCAGCGCAAGAGGTTAAATCAAGCGAGAATGAAATTGTTGAGCAAGAAGAGGTATGTCGACAATAAGTTGTGTTTATTTGGGTCATATATTTCTAGTCTACACTGGAAGCCACTTGCTGTAATATTTTGACGACTATAGTTTTCAAAAGTTAGGTATCTGGTTTTGCTTAGGTAATGCAATGTCAATTTGCAGAGTCAAGTTGTTGGAGAACAAGAAAAGGGAGAAGGGACCTATGTGAAAATGAGTATTGAGGAAAAACGCGAATACCTGAGGAAATCGAGATTTGACTTCTCACAGCTTTACACGCTTGCTGATGTTTGGGGTTGGACATGGGAGAAGGAAATAAAATACATGGTTCCTGACCAGTGGTCAAGGAAATCGGAAGTTGAGCTAGCAATGCAAATAATGGACAAGGTATGTGCACTATGAATGCCATGGAGATTGCTGGAGCTTGATGCTCAATGGAAAGTATAATTATAATTTTTGCTTGTTCCCTTCCAATGGACAGGTTATTGCATTGGGTGAACTGCCAACTATAGGTGACTGTGCAATGCTTGTTAGAGATTCTTTGAAGACTCCTTACCCGGAAGCCACAGTTTCCTTATTACAAAGGACACACAAGATTGGATATAGATTTGGAAGGTTTGTGAGAATTGTAATCTTTCTAGGATTGTTCAAAGTTCGTCCTTAACTTAGTTTTTCTACAGCAAGCTCTATCATGATGCTGTGACATTATACATGTCTCTTGGTGAAAAGGATGCGGCTGTCGCCATCCTTACTGATATGGAGGATGCTGGAATCAGCACATCAAATGACCTGCTAAACCAAGTTCTTCCTGAGCCGTAGCGTCTTCAAATTTTCCAAGACATGTGAGCTTGTTCTACTTAACAGCAGTTTCTGATAGATGTACAAGATAATTTCTTCTAAATCACACCTGGCTAGGTTAGAGAAGTCCATCCATTCCATAGCCAGTGCGTTTTCTGGTAAAAGTGCAAATAGTCCTTTGCTAGATTAAAAAAGTCCATTTATTTCATTTTATGCCCTTGCACCATAACTTTGATTTTTTGTTTCTTCTTTCTTAACAGGGAAGGAACGTTATACGACATACAACACATGTTAGTGCCCCAACAATTCTGCATGGAGGTAAGAAGGCTGAAGAATGAGCATTCCTCTAAGCCAGTCACATCCCATATGGTACCCACAAGATTGTGGTTGTCCAGATGTAAACAAGGAACTCCAGAAGCAAGAGGAATACTTATATATAAAATGGGGCAAGTTGCAAAACACTTCCAGCTTCCTTTCAGTAATGCGTAATCTACAAAGTGATCTTGCCTCTAAACTTGAAGTTCGGATCTTGATAACCAATTTCAGGTGCCAGATTCTCTGTTGTAGTGCGAACTGTTGTAGTGCGCACCTGTTGTGGTACACAAACAATCCATGCTCAAGATCTAGGGTGCCATGCAGAGGCTCTAATTCATTGTGGTGATTAGTGGTGTTGTGATCGGGTGTTGTTGTTTCTGAGAAGCAAGATACTTTTATGTACTATCCCCTTTTTAAAGCTCAATTTGGGTGAATTCTGATACAAATTATTTGTTACTTCTTTGTGTCTAATACAACAAAGCAAACAAACAACAGTGGCGGCGGAAGAAGCAAACATACCAGAACGGTTGCTGAAGCTGCTCTAAAGCATAAGTTCTCATGAATTGCACTTGGGAGTAATTGCTTTACTTAGGGTTTGTTTATGGATCCAAACTCCTCTGATAAGTCTGCAAATACAAAATTTTGGTTAGAAAGAAAAAGGTTTTAAAAAAAAATAAAAGATTTTTCAAATGCAAAATTTTGGTTAGAAAAAAAAAAGGTTTTAAAGAAAAATAAAAGATTTTTATGCATGGCTTTATTTTCTTGACATATCATTGTATTGTATGTAATATCTAAGTCGCTAAAAATAAACAATGAAAATGTGCTATAAAAAGTAGACATAATATTATGCCTTTTATTTTTGACGACTTTTTTTTTGCCACTTTTGTTTTGCAATAGTAGCATCCGACGAAAATCAATAGCAACAAGCGGCCAACAGCACCATGGGGAACATAGTTTGTAGATGAAGCGGTGGCTTGACATTCCGTTGGATCCATCCCGGTTAAGCATCCTTTTGTCTTGATCCATCCCTTTATCGTTTTCTATCTTCTTTTTCTGCTTGAAGCTTGCGCTAAATTTGTGAGTAGTTCCCATCCTATCATTATTTATATTTTGAATCGTCGGATCTGAAGCTTGCCTGGCATAGTTAGGACCAGTGTGAAAAATTCAACGGATACAAGGTTTTTTATATGACACATTTTTAAAATTTGTGGGTGTCAATTGACAACTTCTTAGAATGACGTGAGGTGCAAGCTCAACGTATAGAATATGCACATGTCAAACATCAGTAAAATCCAACAACAACAACATTGGCAACTAAACATCATCATTAGCGCTAATTCTTAATAGTTCTTCAACTGGGCAAAGTTAGCTACATCAATCTCTTCGCCGGATCCATCAGCTACTATCTGCAATGTGGGTGATCAACCCTCGCTTCTCACATAATGGCTATGCATGGGAGCACTCCCGTATTCCTCTCAGGCTCCATCGAAAGGCGGGTTCAATGTTCTTATTTACAACATGCAAACAATAATCATATTCGGGAGTGCATATTCTGAGTTTTAAATGTATTTACAACAACCAAACAATAATCATGTTTAAAACTCCCTTTCACACTTGCACAAGCTAGTGATACACTATGACCCATGCTCTCAAATACTAGCATCACGCAACATATATCACAAAATGTGAATAAAGTTTTCAGAAATTAAGCTTAGATTATCAAGATCAAATTAAAGATGTTGAATTATAAGGACTTGGTAACCAACTTGTATATATCATTCACAATGTGAATAGCAGGTCACAACCTCAACACATCATTATGCTACTGTAGTCACAAGCAATAACTTAATGAACAAATAACATCAAAACAATCGAGACCAAAGAGAATCTCAATTCTTAGGTTTGCCTTACCACAGTTCGACCGGATCTTTCCGATTTAATTACATAGAGTTTTTCACATTGATTTATACTTTGATCCGAATCGAATGCAGTCAGTTCTGAATCAGTTCTCGCTCATGAATCATCTTCTATTTTTGCTTCCGGTGATTCAAAAACTTAGGCTTATTCGACTGATTTATCCCACAGGCATATGGGACTATTTTAACCCCTTGAAACTTAACTAGATATTCACCTTCGAATTTAATGGTTTAGGTTTTAAACCTTTAACTCATAACTTCACACATACCTATGCAATATAGGTTAACCTCTTGATTCAACCTATAAGCCATAGATTGTGCTCAAGCTTTGCAGCTCCAGTGTTCAGGATCAACACTCTCCATGTGAATTCATAACAACTATCCTCAACATGAACTTATTTTTCACATTCCCCTTTCATGTTAGGATATTTTAAACTTCTTCTTCAGCATTTTTCTGCACCTGTTTCTACATCCATATTCCAAGTCACCTTTTTTCTTTTCTGTGCCTTTTCCCATGTACTAACTGTCCTGTCACCATTTGTTATTCCAAGATAACTCTGCAGTTTGATAAATCTATGCACTGGTAGTGTGTTGGTCAAAATATCTGCCACCTGCTGCTCTTCAGTGTTTTTATACTCAACTGTAATGCCTTTCTTAGCTACCAAATCTCGTATAAAATGAACATGCAGCTCAACATGCTTAGTTCTCTCATGTATCTGTAAATAGGACTGTAGGATGGTTTTGAATAGCTCCTAGTTCATTAAGCATCCTTCTTACCCGTGCAATTTCTCTAGCTGCTAATGAAGCAGCATTATACTCTGCTTTAGCTGTAGACATAGCTATACATCCTTGTTTCTTACTTCTCCATGATATTGTACTTCATCCTACTTGTAGAATGTAACCTGAAGTTGACTCTCTCGAGTCCAAATCGCCACCCCAGTCTGCATCAGAGTATGCAAATAGTGTAAGATCTGTGTTGCTTAAAGTTAATCCATCATTTTTAGTCCCTTTCAAAAATCTAAGAACTCGTTTGGCACCACTCCGGTGTTTCTTTCCTGGATTGTTGCAAAATCTGCTAAGCAAGTTAACACTAAAGGCAATGTCTGGCCGGCTACAATTTGCAACATATAATAAGCAACCTACCAATTCCCTGTATGGATAATTCTCCATTTCTTCAATTTCCTCTTCTGTTTTTGGGCTTAACTCAGAAGCTAATTTTTGTCCAATAGCTAAGGGTGAGCTTGCAATCCTGCATTCACTCATTCCAAATTTCCCAAGCATCCCTTGAATATTATCACTTTGTGTAAGGGTGATCTGCCTTGAATCCCTGTTCCTATGTACCTCAATTCCAAGAAACTTGGTTAATGGCTGTCATTTTGAATATGTCACTTAAGACCTTCTTGCAGTGGTTTAACACCTTTATATCATTAGCTGCCATTATGTTGTCATCTACATATAGTGCTATTATGCAAAAATAGTCACCATCTCTATACATGTACAGATTACCATCATTTGCTAACTTGATAAAGCCTTGCTCTTTAAGAAAAGTATCTATACATAAATACCATTGCCTTGGGGATTGTTTAAGCCCGTACACAGCTTTCTTGAGCTTCCAAACCATGTTTCCTTGTGCTTCAAATCCTTGAGCCTGCTGCATGTATATCTCCTCATCCAAGTCAGCATTTAAAAAAGCAGTATTAACATCCATATGATGAATTTCAAGATCAAGAGCATTAGCAAAAGCAGTGCTACCAATCTTGCTTTAAATTTCTTTTCTCCATTATTCCCAACCTTGATTTTGTAGACCCATTTGTTTCCAACTATATTCCTGTTTTGAGACCTATTGACTATGTCATAGGTTTCAGTCCTAGCAAATGAGCTCATCTCTTCTTGCATTGCTCTTTTCCAATCTTCAGCATCTTCTCCTCTTATTGACAGGGAGTATCAGGTTCCAGAATTGCCAATATAGCATTTATGTCTACTTTCTCCTTCTGTAATCTTTTTGAGCTTCCTTCAATTGTCCTGCCATATTGATTCACATCTATGCCCTTCATCCCTTGACTTAGCCTTTCTAGTTCTAAATTCCTTTTTTGTTTGACTGGCTCTTCCAAGTTCTCATTTTCACCCTCTGCATTAGTATTCCCCTCTGCGCTTTGATCTTTATCCTTTTCAATCTATTCATCATTGGTGTCGTCATCACTATCCACTTCATTCTTTGTTCCTGCTGATGCTAGATTTTGATCATCATTCCCCTCAAAAAATAAATTTTGTCTATTCTCCATGTCTTTCTGTTCTTGTAAAGAACAAGTTCATTAAATCTTACATCTCTAGAAATAATTATCCTTCTTTCTTCTGGATAATATATTCTATATCCTTTAGATTTATCATCATAACCTACCATATATCCTCTTAATGCACAATCATCTAATTTTTTTCTTTCCTCCTCTGATACATGAGCAAAGGCAATGCATCCAAATACCTTGAACATGTCATATTGTGTTTCAGTGTTGCTCCACAAGGTTTCAGCTACTTGTCCATTAATACTTGATGAAGGCACTCGATTTTGAATATAGACTGCAGTTCTAACTGCTTCTTCCCATAGAAAGTTGGGCAATCCACATTGTATTGATCTTACTGCATCAAGAATATACATGTTCTTCCTTTCTGCACCTCCATT
This sequence comes from Isoetes engelmannii, assembly GCA_011763485.2. NCBI lineage: Eukaryota > Viridiplantae > Streptophyta > Lycopodiopsida > Isoetales > Isoetaceae > Isoetes > Isoetes engelmannii. The sequence continues at coordinate 3,945 of JAANSK020102241.1, read as the reverse complement.
CTGCCGTGGAGTGTGACTGCATGTCATTTGTCTTTTTATTCCCTTCTTCCTGCACTATGCATCAAACTCATTGTTTACAAATTCCCCTCCCCGATCAGTTCTAAGACACTTTACTTTCTTTCTAGTACTTCTTTCGGCGTTTGCTTCAAACACCCTATATGCTTTATATGGCTGACTTTTTTTTCTAAGAAAGTAACACTTAGTATATCTAGAACAATCATCTAAGGTGCATTTAATTAAAATGGGTCACAACAAAATCCCACTTTTTTTGGGAAGTCGCTTTTTGGGAAGGCTAATTTTTGGAAAACGCCAAGATGCGCATTTATTGTAGGATAAATACTGAAATTCTCTGTGTGAAGAAAATGCTTAAGGGAATGTTCGTAATGTTATTTTCTGGGTTACAGAGCCGAGAATGCAAAGATGATAGAGAGAATCATCACAAACTGCAATTGTTGGATGAGAAGGTGCTATGTGAACACACGGATTCTATTCAAAGAGTCAGCCCTCACATTCCACAAATGAATCCATTTATTAAATAAATAAATCAAGTACAATGCATTTACAATGGCCGAATACACCATGGTGGCCAGGCCATTCAAACAATTTTAGCTGTTTTAGAATTACATTGTATTTTACAATGGCCGAATAGACCATAGTGGCCAGGCCATTCAAATAGTTTTAGCTGTTTTAGCATTACATTGTATTTTACTATGGTCAAAGAGACCATGGTGGATGGGCTGTACCAGGAAGGACTTCATGGGCCGCGCTCCACCCTTGTCTCGCCTCCTTCGTCAATGAGCTGCTCCTATTGCTCCCGAGCATGTAATCTAGTCGATATAAGGACTGCTGCACACACAATCGAGTTAGTCAAGTGATGCTACACACAATATAAATAAAATAGTTACCAAGTTTGAAGGCCATTTCATCGAGGATGGCAGCTCAAAATTAAAAAAGGCAGGTCTGGCTGCCTTTCTCGGCTCACGAGTCGAGAAAGGCAACCAAAAGAGAAAAGGCAGTTCTTATCCTTTCTCGACCCACGAGTCGAGAAAGGCAGCCCAGAGTGAAAAAATGCAGCTCCGAAACCTTTTTCGACCCGCGAGTCGAGAAAGGCAGCTCAAAGAAAAAATTATATTTTTTCAAAAAAAAAAGTAAGATAAAAAAAAATGAGGGCCTTTCTCGATCGACTCCCGGGTCGAGAAAGGCAGCTCAGAGTGAAAAAATGCAACTCTGAGGTCCTTTCTTGACCCGCGAGTCGAGAAAGACAGCTTAGAGAAAAGAAAATAAAGCTTTTTTCCAAAAAAAAAGGGCCTTTCTTGATCCACGAGTCCAGAAAGGCAGCTCAGAGTGAAAAAATGCAGCTCTGAGGTCCTTTCTCGACCTACGAGTCGAGAAAGGCAGTTCAAAGAAAATAAACAGCAAAAAGAAAAAAAAAAAAAAAAGAAGAACTGCTTAAGGGCCTTACTCGACCCACGAGTCGAGAAAGGCAGCTCAGAGGGAAAAAAACGCAGCTCTGAGGGCCATTCTTGACCCGCGAGTCGAGAAAGGCAGCTAAGAGAGAATAAAGCTTTTTTCCCCACCCCAAAAAAAGGGTTTGAGGGCCTTTCTCGACTCTCGAGAAAGGCAACTCAGGATAGAAAACGTAGCTCTGGAGGCCTAGATTTCCAAGACTTATGTAACGCTATGCATGACCGTATACGTCGCTAGCTTTTCCTATACATTGCCCTATACTTAGCCAACCCTATACGACTCTACAGATGACCCTCACAACTTATAATAACATCAACATGACCCTATACATGACCCTAGACTTCCAAAACATATTTACCTCTATATGTCCCTAACTTGTCTACATGACCCTATATGACTTCCACCTAATCCAAAAGAATAATGATAACTAGCAAAATGGCAGATTTGGGGCAAAGGATTGGGTGGGAAGGTGTAACAAGTGACAATCACTTGCTAATGTTTAAAAGTAATGGGGTTTGGGGTTACAATATTTTTTAGGGAAAGTTACACAAATACCCTTGCGAAATGTTAAAATTACCCCAATACCCTTATAACACCAAAAATTTCCAAAATGCCCTCCGGGCAATTAATGGGCTGGGTTTAGGTCTCTCCCTTCGGGCCTGCAACGGACTAGGTTAGTCTATCTCCAATCGGCTCTTAGTGTTGGCTATGGCAGTCGATGCAAGCCAATCACAAGCCTTGGCATGCCCTAGTAACAATTTAAAGTTCTGGTCGTATGAATGGAAGAAGCATGGCGCCTGCTCAGAATTCGATCAGACAAGCTATTTCAAATCAGCTTTGAAACTCAGGCAAAAACTGGATCTTCTGGCGGCCCTAAAAGCTGGAGAAATTTGGCCAAACAATAAAATATACAGACTTGGAAACGTTCTTCATGTCCTTCTGGAGTAAAGTTTTCTGCCTTTCCACGCTTTGTAAAGTTTCATTGAGTAATTTTTCAAACAAGAATACTTTCCCCAATCGAGAAAGTTGTGTTTTACATCTGTAACTCTCAAGAGTAGTTTAAGATAGCAAATACTTGAATAAAACTAAAGATAACGCTAAAACTTCTGAATTCAATCAGAAAAATTATGAGTCATGAAGATTGTTAGCGGAAAAGGTATGATTAGCAGGAAAGATATGAGTGTGTTATGATTTGTAATGCATCTATTTCAATGCACTAGCAGCCTTTCTGGAAATATTTATAAGAAAACAGGGTTGATCAAATCGGCCAGGCCTAGAGAGGCGATTTTGGCTTCCGGAAAAAAACTTGGGCACGAGCAAACAACAGCCTATGCAACACCAGTCATGAATTCTTGCACCTTGCACAAGTGAAATAGAAGAATACAAACTCGCAAAACCTGGAATAGGCTATGGTGATCAGCTTTCCTGCAGAGGTATCGAACAAGCTCCTTGTTCCAAGAACCGAAATGAAGAACCGAAATGAAGAACCAAGAGGAAACTTCACTGCAGCCATGACAGTAGCATGTCGGATCGATGTGCTTGTGATTGGTTTGCATCGACTGCCATAGCCAACACTAAGAGCCGATTGGAGATAGACCGAACCCAGTTCGTTGCACCTAAACCCAGCCCGTTAACTGCCCGAAGGGCATTTTGGAAATTTTTGATGTTATAAGGGCATTGGGGTAATTTTAACATTTCGCAAGGGTATTTGTGTAACTTGCCCTATTTTTTAGCCCGAATTATTGTGGTTCGAATGTGTTGCACGCAAAGACCATGTTGTGAGTAGTTTTTATTTGGTTAGCAATATTTGTGGTCTTAAAATGGAATAACAATGTGGAAAATATGTCTGCATGTGGCTTCTATAATCAGCCTGAGCATGGCGGCAAAACCATCAAACGGACTCCTTGGAATGGATGATAGCATCAATGGTTTCTTGTGCACAACTCATGTCCTAAATCACTGCCACAACGCAAAGATGTTTTAGGTATTGGTGATGTCATAAAGGGTTGGGGTTGCAGAAAGGAGTAATGTATTAGAAGCTTATATGTTCTTCTGCTTAATTTTTTCTAGATCGAAATACCAGGAATTCCACTTTTCATCTTTGGTATTCATAGCTGTTGCAATTAGGTTCCGGAATGGATGTTCCACTTCAAATCTGGAAAACACTATTGTAAAAAACTTCACCCTAATAAACCTCCTGATAGTTTACAAGAAGCCTATCAGTCTGTTTGGAAGACATGCCTGATGGACTATTTGTTTTCTTTGCGTCTGTGCATTGCATTGGTTTTTGTTTCTGTATATCAAGCATTGTATATGTAATCTGTGTCGTATGCAGAGTATTTTATTATGTGGCCCGGGTCTGAGGTGTGTATTCCTTCACCCTTAATGTGGCATTTTCATGAGAACTAGTAACGGGTGCCCGGCGTTGCCGGGCATAAGTACGGGTGTATTCTAGGCAATGATGTAGACACACTTACA
>JAANSK020102240.1:0-26848 GCA_011763485.2 Isoetes engelmannii | reverse complement strand
GTGAAGCCACCTCAATTTGCCACCCCAAGCAGCCCCCTTATTTTATTTTGCCACCCCAAGCAGCCCCCTTGGTGCAGGAAATCTCGGCCGTTGGATAAAAAAAGAAAATTAAATCTTGGCCATTGATTTAAGCAACCCCTTTATCTTATTTTCCCACCCCCAAGGAGCCCCCTTGTGGTGCAGCAAATCTCGGCCGTTGGATCAAATGGACGGCTTGGGTGAAGCCACCTCGGTTTGCCACCCCAAGCAGCCCCCTTGGTGCAGGAAATCTCGGCCGTTAGATCAAAAGGGGAAGGATAAATCTTGGCCATTCAAACTTTTTAATTAAATTATTATTTATATTAAAAGAGTTGAGGTGTCAGCCTTATTAATTAGTTATTAATTATAAAGGTGGTGAGGTGTCACCCTTATTTATTAAAAAAAGTAGTGAGATGGCACCATATTTATTATGAAAGCTTCTTGAGAAGCTTCAATTTAGTTCCTCGCATTCAAATGGCTGTATCTTGGAGTGATAGTGTCAGATTGAGGTGGGGCCCACGCCGTTGGATTCCTCTCGTCGAGAGCTTTCCAATGAGTGGTGCTTTAGTATGGTTCTAGTGCAGTTGGAGCCAATGGGATCAAATGCTAAGAATCTCATTGAAATCTTAGAATTTTAAGGCGTATAGTGATCTAAGGGAATCTAAGAGAATCTTTATGGCATCTTGAGGAATCTGGAGGAATCTCAAGAGAATCTAGGTGAATCTCAACAAAATCTAGATGAATCTCAACAGAGGGAAATCTTTATGGGATCTTGGGGAATCTCCATTGGATGTTTGAGAATCTCGGGGAATTTCAACAGAATCTTGGGGAATGTAGGGGAATCTTGAAAGAATTTTGGAGAATCCAGGGGAGTCTTTGTAGGATCTATGGGAATCTACAAGGAATGTTGGGGCATCTATGTGAATCTTGCAAGAATCTTAGAGAATCTATGGGAATCTTTATAAAACATTCGAGAATCTAGCAGAATCTTGATGGAATCTTAGGTAATTTGGAAGAATCTTCATAGAATCTAAGGGAATCTAGGAGCATGTACATACAATCTTGTGGAATCTAGAGGAATCATAAAAACTTCGAGAATCTATCACAATCTTGATGGAATTTTGGGTAATTTAGGGGAATCTTCATAGAATCTAAGGGAATCTAAAAGAATTTACTTAGAATCTTGTGGAATCTAAAGGAATCTTGGGATTATGTTTTGGAATCTAGGGGAATCTCGACAGAATTTTTGGGTATCATGGGAATCTCGATAGAATCTTTGAGAATCCAAGGGAATCTTCTTACCATCTTTGGAAATATAAGAAAATCTTCATGGAATCTAGGGGAATCCAAGAGAATCTACATAGAATCTTGAAGAATCTAGAGGAAACAAAATCTTGGGGTATTATTGAAATCTCAACAGAATCTTTGAGAATTCAAGGGAATGTTCTTAATATCTTTGGGAATCTCGTTGAATCTCGTTGAATTGATACGCTGTTATAGTACAAGCACTTGTATACAAGAATTTGGCGCTGGCAGAGCTGGCGCTCTATGCACAAATGTGACTCTCCGCCAGCGCCCGATGCACAAATGTGACTCTTGAGTAAAGGGCTTTGTCAATGTTGAATAGATATTTTTGAAGGGAGCTCAGAGATTGGTGCTTGACCTTGTGGAATATGAATGAAGAAATTATCCTTGTGCCAAAGAAATATATAAGAACGAACAAAAGTTCCACATGCATTGAGTATTGAGTAAGGTGGGATCATGTTATGCCTCAAAGAAATGTTAAACCACAAGGATAGAGGTGGGATCACGATGTGTCCCAAAGGAAGTTGAGTGGGGAATTATTTTACAGACCATATATGAATTTGGTGTGCTATGTCGTGGATGTTCTTTCTGGATTGCTATGTAGGATTGATTTTTTGTTTTACCAACATAGCAATATTGTATCGTTGTCCACATTAAACTTAAGCAAGTAATAAATAGTTATCCAATTACAAACAGAAAGATATAGAATTCTAACCTGGATTTCAGGATGATGAGGCACAATCAAGGGCACAATGCTGGCTGGATATATTTCAGTAGGCTATAGACATTTGCTTTTGTGAAATTTTAAGATGCCTAAACAGATTGGGCAATGTTGATCTTTGCTAGCCACCTATGCAACAAATGTTCTTGCCATCGCTCAGTAAACAGGTAAGGAGCTGGCAATCATAGGTTTCCATGATCTTCTCATCCTGGCTCTATAAATTGCAAGCAATGAAGTTACCGATTCAAACGGCATGTGGCCATGATGGAGAGTCAATAGAAGTTGGATAACGATAGTTAATGGTTAAGAACCAGAGACGAGATGAAGAAACAAATGTGTTTGCAAGAATCCATTTAATTTCCAACTGTAAATTCTGTATCTATTTAGTTTTCAACTGCACTTTCTGTATTTGCTCTTGCAACTGTCATTTGCAAACATCTTGAGCCATACCTGCAAAATTGCATACCAATCCATCTTATTTTTTGCCTGAAAACAAATGCCTGGCTATATTCAGGAAGTTTGTTGCTCCTAGAAAATCTTGCTTCTAAAACCTCTCTTCCACCTTCTTCTTACCTAAAAAAGCATCGTCCTTGTTGCATTCCATAGCCATCTCCAAAACTATAAGAAACGTCTGAAATAAAGATAACACTGCCAAAGGGCGGAGGCTTCATAGCTAGGGCTTGGATAAAATGGCGGAGGCTTCATAGCCAGGGCTTCAATAGCAACCCTAACCTGATGAAATTTGCAGAAAAAACCAGGTGCATAAGATCTTACGAACAAACTATCTAAACCTAATGATATCTGAAGAAGAGCAGCAAGCTTCTAATGTGCCCATTAACCTGCCAAAATTTGATAAGAACACGTTAGAGCATGGAAACCCTTGAAATGGAAAAGCAGAAATGGGTTTTATCTTTTGTAGGCCTATGTAGGCCTACGTACGTGAACAGGGTCCAAGACCATGGAAATGATTTAGGAATCAAAGGGAGATATCGGATTTCTTTCTGGCTACTGCAGAGCTTGAAGGTTTCAGACGGAGCTGCCTAAGTGGGCTTATGATCAGATTAAGCCTAAAGGCAAAGAAGTTCATAACCGTTTGCAATTGGCCATCTCCAACATCATTTTTGGAGGAGCCATTTGCAAATAAATAAGAAGGAAGCTCTACGTCTACAGAAGCTTAAAGAGTTTACTTTCATCAAAAGCTCTGTCCCATCCGAAATCAAGAAATTGCCTGAGATTCAGGTGGTTTCCAAAGCTCTGCAAGAGCGTCGCTGGCTTCAAGGAGGGATTGGCTTGGTACTCATAGCTGCCGAACCAGAAAACCCAAAGAGAATACAAAGAACCTAAACTTAATTAACGAAAATTCTGTATCTATTTAGTTTTCGACTGCACTTTCTGTATTTGCTCTTGTAACTGTCATTTGCAAACATCTTGAGCCACCTGCAAAATTACATACCAGTCCATCTAAACTTGATTAACGGAAATTTTTTTCGGATTTCAATTTGAAGCTTTTTGGAATTTTTTTTGTTATTTTTAAAAGCCAAAAAAGTCAGAGATATATATAATTTTATATGTAAGAAGATAGTATAAAATAAGAGATGTTGTTTTTTATGTTCCGAATCTTACTACTATTGGCTATTCCAAGATGCAAACAAGAACTCCCTAAACTGTCTATTGGCTATTCCAAGATGCAAACAAGAACTCCCTAAACTGCCTAGATTCATGCCTTCACTTTTGTTCGGAGAGCTAGGACTGTTGATTTTAGGATGTCTGCCAATCAAAAACACATTACCTCCAATTAAAAACATATGGTTTATTGTGGATGGCAAGGTGACTTGTCAAATATGCACGTCTTACAAGTCTGCAACAAAGAACCTAATATCATATGTGCCATATCTAGGAGGGTTTCTTACCCGTCAAAACAGTTTTCTTCAAGTGCCAAGTAGCATGTGACACGATAACCTGTGTTGTTCTTGTTGACGAAAAGTCGTCATTGTCCAGCCAAATGTCTAGCTCACGTAAACATTTATATTTATAAATAAAAAATGCACCTTCCTGTGCAAAATACATGTGCACCTTTTTGGTTCCCTCAGTAAAAGAGGCTTAAATAACCGCCTCTCAGACAAATGTGAAAGGAACAACAGTTTGCCCACTTCGTTTAAAATACAAACAATGGGTGCCTTTTCTGACCCGCATTTATGAAGGCTAAGCTAGAAATGTCATATGAGATATTTCTGTGATCTGTGATACTAGTAGCCATTGCACATGGTTATAGCAGCACTTTGAAATCAATGCTTTTGATTTGCACATACCGTTCGAAGAATAAGATTGACAGAAATTATTTTTCACACACTTGAACCTGGAGTAAATAGAGAATGTAGTCTCTAATTAGAAAAACTTGACAAGCCCACGGCCTTCCACGCTGATCTTTTCAGCTTGCAATTTCTTCTTCTTTGGGGTTTTCAATTGCTGCAATTTCTTGTTCATCTGCAAGAACTAAAATGTCATCATTGCTCATACAAAAGGGAAGGAACCAGATAGAGACAGGATGACAGGGAGTATATTTGTAGCTATACATCATATGTGCAACCGTTAAAGCAAAATAGGGGGGAATGGTAATAAGCACTTAGTGTACAAGACCTTTGCACGTTTGTCCTCTAGTTTCTGTTGCTTTCCTCGCGTTGACCTGAGCTCCTCAGGATCAACCTTTGATGCTGGACGTACAACAAAATCCAATGGAACTGCCTCTGGCCTTGAAGCATGGTATCTATATCCAGCTTGGCCAGGCCTCAGTTCTCTGCAATATGCTCAATAAAAAGGTATCAAGTAAGACCTCAAAACTCACATGCTATTCACTGCATCCAATCTCCCACCTTTTAGAATTAAAGATCCATAACCAACATAAATCTAACATGCATGCAAGGATCAGGTATCATCGTTCCAAACATTCCGCCCATTCTAAGACACTTAGTTATGTCAAACCTATAAAAAGCTTTTTTCATAAATCAACAGCAAACCACAAAAGAGACGACAAGAAACTAAATCAATAATAACAGAAGTGCTTACTCAGATTCATCTTCCATGAGTTCGTCGCCTCCTCTATCATCGTTATATGATGGCCTTGTCGCCACCCTGTTATCAAAACAAACGCATGAGTTTCAAGAATACAACTGTTAGATTTCAATATAATATTACAAATCATGCACGACACTTTTTTATCACTAGTTCCATGCTACAGCGCTTTTGTGTTCAAAAGAGGTTGGTCTTCTTTTAAACTATCTGTGCAACTGCGCAAACAATAATATGTTCTTACTCCTGATCCTCACTTCTTTATAGGTGTTTTCCTCGGTGCTGGCCTAGATTCGTCATGCATTCGTAATTCTTCGTATCGGGTACTTTTCTCAAAAATAGGCCGGCTCTGTAATTAGCAAAATTTAATGTGAGGTCGGACTACAAACAGTCGTTAGAAAATAGTATTCAACGCAAGCAAAGCCTTTACCCATTTGTGCACTAGGTCTTTGGCAAGCTTTTTATTTGTTGGAGTCTCTTCATCAAGTTTGGAGAGAAACATAACCACCTACAAGTGCAACTCATTTCAGAAAATAGACCTTTCCATTACTGGCTATAATAAAAGCTTTTAAGGTGGAAATGGTTTCCATGATTTGAGGAGGTGACCTCAAACAAAAAATGAGTTCACATTAATTAAGTCCCCTCCCATGTGATTTGGTGGCTAGTTCATTGGGCTAGCAATTATGAGATCTTGTGTTCAAGTCTCAGTTAAAAGACATTTCGACCTGCTTGAGATCTTTAGTTAGAGTAATCGTGCAAGGCAATAGTTGCTGTAATGCTGGCATAATTCATTGCACATTACACTTCCATTTGAAATCCACTTGGCATGGTCTAATACAAGAACACATGCTGGTGTTATTAATTTCTACACCATACCACATTGGCTCGATGTACATATGATGCCCCCAAGACATACCACCTTCCCCTGGCTGTATAAGAGACCCATAGATGCGCAATATGCCATGTCAGCCAGCATTACGATGGGTATTACCTTGTACAATTAACCTAAAAGAAGATCTCAAGCTGGTTCAGACCAGCATTACAATGGGTATTACCTTTTACCCTGAAAAGATCTCAAGCTGGTATAGAATGCAACAGGACAATATTTTATATTTAAGCCTTCAGTGGCTGGAAACACAAGACCCCTACTCTTCCTCTCATTTGATATTTTACATGAGCCAAAACTAGTAAATTCTAGGGTGGAACTAGGTAAACAAGCTGCGTCATAGCTGTACTTACCTTTCCCAACCCGCTTTTCTTCAATTGTTCCCTTCTTTCACAAAATTCTACATCAATAGGAAGCTAAAAAGAAAACAACATATAATTAAAAGGATGACTGAGTTGGAAACTGAACTTCCCAGTAAATAATAAATAGAACATAACATCAATGAATGAAACAAATGGTTGCATGCCACTTACATCAGTAAGAACCTTCAAAATTGCATGCCGGATATTCATATTTGGCAATGAACCATCTGGAAGAGGTTCAAGCCAATTTTTTAAAACCGAAAGAATACCCCGATCAAGAAACTCCTGTTGGAACTGACGTCTGCACATTTATTGCCATCGTAAGAATTTCTCATATGTTCCAAGTTATGTTCCGAAATCACTTACTTTTCAAGGACATTGACCAACAAAGGAAGTAATTTCAGCTTATTAATAGCAGGCTTTGATTGTCTATTGAGTTCCGCATCTTCTTCTGCTGCAACCTCGAGCCTCGCCATAAATTGCTCTACTAGCATTGCAATTTCTTCAGGTGTGCGCTCAGTTGACTTTCTTTTTCTTTTGGAACCAAATATGTTCTTAATTTCATCGTCTTCTTCTGCCTAGGATGTTAATGGAACATTACTTCTGAAAGTTAGGGAAAGTATCATAAGTGAAATGACCAAAGACAAACCTGTGGAGCGTCCCCAATTGAACCAGCTTCATCATCGCTGCCCACAAGGCGTTCATCCGGTTCAACTCCAGTGTCATCAATGAAATTATAGTCGTCGTTTGTCCTATCACCTTCATGATCATCCTGAAAGGTAATAAGAAATTACAAATTTTTTAAGTTGAGAGACCAGAAAGGGTAATCAGAAGTATGAAATCTCTCCAAATTTCAGAGCTTAGTCAAGAAGCGTACTTCTGAATCCCCTCCAACAACCGAATCCCACATCTCTTTCATTTCTTTGTCGCCCTTCTTGCCCCCGCGGTGCCCAGCCCGATCAGACTTCCCAGAGACCCTGGCCAACTTTGAAAGCTTCTCCATAGCTCGCCCGATCGCCCGAACAAACCCTATTCAGCCAAGCTGTTCTTCTCCCAAAAGAGAGATCAATAACACAAGACAAAAAAAATAATAAAGGTAATAAAGGTGCCACTAGGGTAAAGGTGCCATGTTCCATGCACCTAAGGGGCAAATTGCCCTAACTTACACAATATGGACGCGTTTGAGAATCCGCCAGGAGATTCGGTTTCCTAATGTTATGGACATCAACATTACTGAAGGAATTTTCTTCAGAATTTCAACGGGTACAAAGTTATAGGAGTTGAATCAAGGGGGATTCAAGGTCCTCTTACGTTATAGCCAGGCCCTCTTTTCGTGCGAGCACCGACCCTGCAACCGCCAAGCCTATGGCCCTCGAAAGTGCCAAGGTGTCCTCCTGACAACACCTTATGGCCTCTGACCGACTGTCGGCCTCTTACGAACGATCGTCGGGCAATTAAAATCGCCTCATGCCTTTACCGTAGTCGCCCGCCCCAACGCTACCGTGGTAGCGGCTAACGAAACCGCCCCCAAACTGGCGGGCCTTCGCCAATTTTTCAACTCTGAGTCGCCAATTTCTTCCTTAATTCCTCATCCACAGATATTCTAAATGCCTGGAACATTCTCTGTCGGGGCTGCAAATATTGCAAGTGAAGATTAAGGCCTTAGATTTTAGGAAATCTAAGCAGTCCAAGCATTGGCAGAACCATAATTTGCCTTTTCTGTATCAATACTAAGACTTCTGAGATACTCTCTATCCAACGAGGCAGATCGACATCATTAAGAGCGCCCAAGGTTTGCGCTTCACATTATGATGCGTTTGATCTCTGCCAAATTGTTATAGTGGCGGGGGATAGCGTCCTCTTCAGAGCCCCGTGGGGGAATGAAACCCAAGAAGCTCCTCCATGGCCGGCTCTGATCTGTTACGCCTCGTCTGTATTTCCAGCAATTGCATCAGGCCCTTGTGCCTCCCCCCCTCCCCCCCCCCCCGCCCCCCCCCCCCCCCCCCCCAATGGAACATGCCCTTTGTGTCATGTTCAGGTCCAGAACTAGTATGCACCCCTCTATGCTCACCTCTTATCCACCCCCAACATCACCAGAACAAATGTGTGTGTCCTCCAGGCTCCACATAACCTCCATCTCATCTTCATTATCGTTGACCTGTAAGTGATCATGTTCACAAGTGTTGGCAATTGGACTGACAAGTTGTTGCAATGCCTTACTAGATGTGAGGTCATCTGTAATTGGCACTCTAATAAGACTCAAGCCCTGTCTCAACCTCAATTTGTTCCTGGCCTACAGTGTTCTTGTCTTCACCTCATCACTCATGGGCCTCTGGAAACCAAAAACGGTTGCAACCCTTGACAGACCCATAAGATACATGAAACCCCTGATTCTAGCAGTACTTGCCTCAAATGCAGCATCAGCCTTTTTCTTATTCTTCCTCTCTTTCCTAGTCTAATGTGCTCTCTTAGCAGCTTTCTCTCGCTCAACTTTCCACCTTGCAGCCTCAGCCTTCCTAATTGCAAGTTGTTCATTCCTCAACCTTCCTACCTCAGCCCTCTAGCCTTCTCAGCTGCTAGTGCCTGGCAGAAGCCATTACGGGTTATGTGCACCCTTCCTCACAGATCAGGAGCAACACCCCTCTTCCTTTGCCTAATTCCTTGTGATTGCCCCATACACATACTTGTGATGGCCTTACACTTGCCAGTGGTGGCCTAATGGTATGAGAGTAGATCTGCAAAGGGTCATGTAAGTCTGCAACCTGTGTGCATCCTATACAAGGGCCAGGCCCAGCATGTGCTTCTATGTCCCCAGCCCAATAGTAGGTGTATGTTGCTCCATATGAGAACCAAGGCCAGCATGTGCTTCTATGTTCTCAGCCCCAATAGGAATTGTGTGTTGCTCAATATGAGGCAAGGGTTGTTGCTCAACATGTGCAATGGGATTTGGCATAGTTGCCGCACATTGGGCCCAGTCCTTATAATCTTCATGGGCCCTCATCTTCTTCAATCTCGTCTTCAATCTGCTCTATAGACACCTTCCCAAACATGGTAGCTTCTTGTCCTGGCTTCACCTTTTTTAAAATAAAAGGTCAGATCCATGTTGCCTTGAAATCAGCCTTAATGTTCTTATGTGTAAGAGCAACATCAATGGATTTTGATATCAATTATGCGATGTCTTCCCTTTTTGGTTCAGACTTGCCTTTGGCAACCATGTATGCAGACCTCTACCTCTTGAATAATGCCTTGAATGGTGCAAAACAAGACACATCTAAATGTTGTAGCCTATGAGAGGTATGTGTAGGCGACAATACAAAGTGAATACCCTTCTCCTTTGCTGCCAGAATCACTCAGTTCTACATTACTACAATGCCCATCCAGAATTACAAGGTGAGGTTCTTTTGGTGAAGCACCACCTGGGACTCTTGCTGCAAAATGATCCAGCCAAAACTTGAACAATGCAGATGTCGTCCAAGCTAATGTTTGCATAGCCTGAATGCACCCTCTTCACACCTTGCTATGTTGTCTTGTCTCATCGGTTTCCCTTAGGAATGTACATGTTAGGGTACTAGAATCGTTACCCATTCCCTATTGTTCATAACAACCTCACTAACCTTATTTGCCCCCTTCCTCTTTATGATCTTCATACCCTTGACCTTGAATGCCAGTCTAATCTGCATTCCAAATCCTAGAGGGTGGGAATTCGAATTCACCATATATCTGAGTAAGGCCATAGTAGAAACCATCTAAGGTTTTTTTATTCAAGGCACGTGCCGTTGCAACACTATTGATTCAGCGCTCCTTAGTGCAATCTGTGGATGCCTTTGCTTGAATAGTCTCCACCACTTACTGCTATGCACCCTGTATAGTACAGAATTCCCACCCTCTCGGGCCATCACTCCAGCCCTCTCCTTGATATCAGTCAAGGTGACTCCTGCTCTGCCCTACTAAGTGCCCAATTGATAATACCTCTTTCTCTTGTAGAGTTGACAGAATTTGGGGATGATTGATTTGTTTGTGGATGATCCTACTACATAACTAGTCACGTATTGTTGACTGGGGTATACCAGAATGCCTAGAGGCCTCTCTAACTGAAATACCAAATTCACTAACCTCTTTGAGTATGTTTAGCATCTGCACGTCTAAGTGGACCCCTCAGCATTGTGAGGCTTCCATTACTCCCTTATGGCGCCTTTCGTTTCTTCCTAACAAAAACTTGGTGGAGCTTGATAATGCTAAAATTTGTGTGTTCTGGATTTTTTTTTGTGCTGGAATCATACCAACGCACAATTCTGTTGTTGTGACTTTTTCATACTTTTATCTTGGTACAATGGCAGAATTCTATTGTGACTTCTCCATCTATCTATCATATTTCCATATTGGAAATTTAGTCATTACATTGGTTGATATGAAGATCGTGCATCCAAGTGTTTGATTAATGCATGTTGTTAAAGATCGTGTGCCTCAATATAGATGTAGCATGCTGGCCCTTACGCTAAAACCAATTGTGAAGCTAGAATTTATTGCTACTCCCTACGGCCATTGGGGTCAAATCCTATGGTATGCATTACATTAATTGCTAACAGTTTTCTACATCATCACGTTCGGCAATTTTGGTTGCATTTTTTGAAAAGCATAAATAGTTTTGAGAAATACTTTTGTAGATTGACTATCTTTTTTTTATTGTGCATAGTTTTGCTAAATGTTCGAGCCACACAAAACTTATGCCTTTGACAAGCCTAAATAGTTTTGAAAAATACTTTTAGATTGCTATGTTTTGTTGATTGTGCATAGTTTTGCTAGATGTTTGAGTCACACAAAAATGAAGTTGCTAGGAGACATCTATAGTCAGCTTTGGCACCTTCTACATGGCAGAAGGTACATGACGAAGTTGTTAGGAGACATTTCTTGCTAGAGGTGAAGAAAGAGTTAAAACAAAAGAAGAAGAAGAAGAATATTTAACATCATATTGACCCATAAGGGCCTCATGACCATGAATGCGTAGTGGGCACAACTTTAAACACCAAATTAAACGTTTTTCTGGAAGGTCCTAAGACACTGGACGACTGATTTTGCAGTCTCCGATCTGATAGTGAATGATAAAAAAAAAAACCCTTTTTGGGAAAAAACTACTCCCCTCCCAGATCTTTTTACCCATTATTGTCCTCATATGGTACACGCTGATCGCTTGCACCGTCGAGATTTACGTTTGTTATTTCTATTTGCTTATATCTCCATTCATGTTCTTCAATAATCCATCTAATAGATATTGCTGTTCATTTCGCTTGTAATCCATCTCTTGTATCTTCAGCCAATGTTGCATCCCAATTCACCTTCCCATTTTCTTTCCTAATCCTGCCATATGCCGGGCATCTGTTTCACACATGTTTCTCGTCCTCTATTTTTGCCAGGTCACATAGCTTACATAGCAACACATAAAAACATCTATTCCAGTCTTTATGTGTTGGCCCCTGGGCTCAAATTCCTCTTATCTTGACATCATCCCCCTACAACGATAATCACATTGTCGTTCTTCTGCAGGGAGTACACATCCATCAAATATATCGTTTCTTACATCGTTAAGTGGAAGAGTTTGTGGGAAAATAGAGAGGACAGTTGCACAAACAAGGAAAAATGTAGGCCAACAATTCAATAAACTGCTTCATGGGGAAATATGAACTTTTCCATAGAAATGGAGGACAGTAGCATTACAAGGGAAAATGTGAATTAGGTTACATAACGAAGCAGCTCCTGGAGGGAAAAGTTTACGACGACGTCAAATATCTTTTAAGGATTGTTTACTATTATTTGTTGTTTTGTACTTCCGTTGTAGCTAAGGAGTTGAGCTTCTTTGCTTTATTGCATTTTTCTGTGACATTGTCATGATGCCCAAGTTAAGTCGCTCCAGCAACTATGCTATTGCCTTGAGAGAGTTAGCATAGGACTGCCAGATCATTAAAGATTAAGGATAAGTTAAACTTGGATTATCATGGAGATGCTCGATTGTCCACACCAATTAAGCTTCCATTGTCTCAGAACCAGCAGATAATACACTCATAAAAATCACCCCTCGGCATTATTCTTTTGTGGATTTGGGGCCACTGTGATGGATAAGAGCTTGAAGAATGTGTTGTAAAGTCCACAAGCTTGAATAAGATGTCTGTTGTCTATCAATACACTAGACCACGAAGCATTTGATAAAATGTCCTAAAAAAAGAGTTATACAAATGTCCAACCCTTTTAATTATATAGCCTTGGACATAACTCCCAGTTATTGGCTCATCGTTAGACTCATACGATATGGTGTGAAAAGGAGATTGATGAGAACACACAAGAATTTTTTCTTGCACATCCTTGGGCTAAACAAGGTCTAGTGTGAAAAGGAGATTGATGGGAACACACCAAGTATCCAAGTATCCTTTCTTGGATATGGATGTTGTCCAAAATGATCATCATTTTAAAACTGGAAGGATCGATGCCACATACCGTCTTCATACTCACATATCGTAAAGTTTAGTATTTTTTAAAAAGGTAGCCTTTGTGAGATAAATATGTTGCACATATGTTTAGCACACTAGAACCATACGATGGTAAAAGTAGGAGGCATGGAAAGAGAGCTCAGGATTTCAACAGCAAAAGGACAAAATGAGTGGTGAAGATTTCACAAAAAGGACGAACAGCCAAGATTGATGTCACATATTAAAATGGCTTCGCATGAAAATTATATGTTTTAATTATGTTTGCAGTTTCCAGCATTTCAATAGCAGCAGGAATCCTTAGTTTGGGACATCAACTAATGATGTTAATAAAGTTAAAGCCTCTCTTCAGTTGCCAGATCGAGGCAGCTGGCATGTGGTTTTCACATTCTCACCTTATTCTAGATCGATCGATCTACTTTACAACAGTAGATTTCCTAACACCATTAGTAGGCCTTTTTCCAACAACATGAATTTACTCCTTCCTTGCTCGTTTCTTTTTAGTGGACCTTTGGTGGAAGAATTGAAATCTTCCTACTCAGGCAAGACGCGTTCCTTTTATAGTGGACCTCGTGCGGCATTAAGAGGTTGCTCTGTGATTCTTTATTTTTTTTATCAGAGTCATTGTATTGTCTTATTCCACTTTCACAAGGTAACTGTCGTGCATACTCAACATCATATGAATTAAAATTGTGGAGAACATTAGCAATTAAATTTATGATTCTAACACTGCATTATACCAAAATGCCTGAACAGGTATAGAGTCCTTGTATTTCCGTCCCACTCCTAGTCGAACACCTCCATCCATCCAATCTTCGTATTGTATCCATGAATCACGTGTAAAGTCTAACAAACCCAAGACCTATGAATAAATAGGAAACAAGAATTAGAAGCTACACGTCCAAGCCTTCCATCCCAAGGATTAGTATCTAGACCCTGAGAACGAGCATGTTCCAAAAACTTTTAACCAATATAAAACATGGTTGCTGCTTCTTCTTATATGTAAAGAACAATCTCACTGGGGAAACAAATCCTTTGGTTATTTGCTCCTTTAGAAGATTTTATTTTAGCATGTTGCACCCGGCTTTTCACTTTCATAGATGGCACATGCACATACCTGTTTGAAATAGAGAAGTCTGCTATAATGCTCATGTATCCTATCTAAAACATGTTTCGTGCGGTGTGGAGAACAAAATAGGCTGCTTGTTGGGAAAAAGATCCATCATTGAAAAGACTCAAAAGATGTTGTAAGGCAACCAGATATATAATGAATGCAATCATAGCCTGCAACACAATTCCTTACCACTCCACCCTTCCAGGCAGTAATAGATGGATCAACACGGCTTGGTAAGACCTGAAACATACAATATGAAATGTGATGTTACATTTAGACAACTTACTTTTGCTGACAATGACAATAATGCTATTATATACCTCCACTCTATCCACAGGTTCATGTGGCGGAATAGCATGCAGAACTCTTATATACCATATAATATAAAAATGTTCAGGAGCAAAAAAGGAAGAGAGATCCATCGCAATAGAAAGTGTAATTTGATCTACCTATCTTCTACTGCATCTGGGAGGCCCTTGGTGGATGCAACGCCTCCAATCTAGTTAAACCAGAAGTCTTAGGAACAAAAGATAGCCGAATAAAGGCATGATTTACAACTTACAAGTTGGATATTGGAAAAAAACCTCATCTGAATATCCATACGACCTGTGAAATTACAGAGTGAATATCTAATTTTATCGACCAAAAGGAATCCAATTTATATTTCAAGACCAAGAAATATTTATTTCTTTACTAAACCATAAAAAAGGTATATTCAAGACCAACCTAACTTTAAAAAGGATGCCCAAAATGGTTACCTGCAGAAAGTATGCTGTTGACAATGGCCAGATGAAGTGGCAAAAGTGAATCTACTGTTGAAATGGATGTACTGACATTCCGTGTTATAACTGGAGTTTCAACATTCCCAAGCCCCTGATCAAGATTTTCGGCTCTTTTTCCAAGATCAAGTACATCATCCAGCATATCCTCGTGGTCTGTATAATGCCTGCTTGTACTAGTTAGAAAAAAAATTCATAAATGTCCATATCATGTTCAGCCCATCCGTAAAGAAGTTCAGACTATCCCAAGAGGAGGTAAACATTTAGGGATTGTGGGAAAGAATGGCCACAATGCCCCCAGTGACTAATAGGAGATAGCAGCAAAGCAAGACACCTACCAAGAGACGACTTTGCAGCCACTCTTACTGAGAAGAAGCAAACCTGCAGCTTCCTACATAACGGGCCAGAGGAATACACAATGCTAAGCTCAAAGATGTCAATCTTGATGCTATCAGACTAGGCGAATGTGAGACAGAGAACAATAGACCTTGGCAGTCGTAATGAAAAATGACGTTGCCAAATAAGAAATGAGTTGAAAACACTCAATGTCACCAGGCCCCGTGCCCAAAGATCATAGCTATATTTTAGTTACAAGATTAATTGCAGAGTTGTGGGATTCTCGTTTCTAACCCATTCAATGTCGAAAGAAACCAACCAGAAGAAACCATGCCAGCTCTGGAAACCAACCACTTTTATGTGAATCTTGTAGGTTTTATAATAAGATGAGCTCATTTTCCATCTTCTACAGCCAAGACAGTCTAAACTAGTCTAGTTTTGATGCATGTAAAGCCTTGAGATTTTTCGCTATGGATGGTATGAAGCAGATATATGGTAAGCCCAGATATATGGGTTTTTATTCTATCAAAAGCAATGTAGAGGTGTTCTCTAAGTTTCAGGCCTCTGCCTGGGAAACAAGTAAGAAGATCTCACAGTTTAGACCATAAAGGAGAACTCAACACAGTATGGGCTTTTAGTAAACATGAACCTTTCTTTCTTTCTATGCAGATGCCTCAATAGGCAACAAATTCCCTCGTAAATGATGCCAAGTAGAAACCAGATTTAGAACCTGCAAGGAGTTCATTAACCTCTAATTAAAGCATAATTTCATCCGTAAACACAACTATAGCAGACATCGTTGGTGGAAAGGGGAACAGAACCACATTGTGGTTTTATCCTCAAAATGCTTAGCTCTCTTGCTTCTGAAGATCTCTTTCTTTCTATGTTGACCCCCTCCTCCCCTTGAATATCCTTCTGACTTTTAACCCTTTATCGCTTGCAATACTGGAAGAACATTTTAGGAGCTTTGAACACGGGCTTATCGTATACATTAATGGATAAATATCACTAAAAAACTTAGCCAGCAAGACCGGATCATAAAAGTTTGGATTAAAGAATCATTGAATGGATAATTTTAGAGGTCCATTGATTTTCTCATCAATCGTCCTTGACTTTCCCATTAACATAGATGAAAGAAAGAAAGAGTGTAAGGAAAAAAAGATGCCTGGTCCTCACCATGAACGAGATGGACATTTCAACTCCTCTGGTCCAAGGAGTGCAGGATGAAAAAGGCCCATTGGTGGAATCTGCTGGTTGCCATAATTATAATGGATACTGTCACAAAAATCGTTTATCCATGAACGAATATGCATGTAATAAACATACATTTACAGAGGTCAAAGTAACTTTCGAAACCTTCCCAGGTAAACCTGCAGTATAAGCATACACCTCTACGAGAACATGATGACCACCCCCCTGTAGACAGTAGTTGGTTAGATGCCTTCAACAAACAATGAGAAACAAAGGACAACTGAGTGGCAATCTTCGTGACTAAACTATACTGGTTCGAAGCCAAAACTATACTATGCTAGAAGGTGGTCATTCATCCTTAAATTGCAGGAAAATAAGGCGTCCTAAAAAAATTTAGTAGAAGCTATAGAGACCACAACTCTTAAACAAGGAAAAGGAACACAAAAAGCTGCAAGATCAGAGTTTTAGGACTAATTCTATGTCTTCTCATTGAAAAAAAGGTCCTCATGCATCATATAAGAAGCCATACCATTATTGCACAATGTACTTCTTTTAGCTGGTTCAGCATCCAAAAGTCCAAAGGATCATTCAAAGGATCCGTCTGTATAGGCGGCCAATTCCGACACTGTTTTTGAACCCAAAGCAGAGTCCTTGTAATGTCCTGGACAGTAAACATATGCCACAAACTATTAATGGTGACTACCTAGCATTTATTGATGTGATCTACTTAAGCAGGCATAACCTTCAAACCACAAATTTTCATTCGTTTAAGATTGTTTTTCAATAGTGTGTTCTCCACTTTGCAGAATTGCTTCGATCACTTCCGACCTTCATTCACCTGCCTGGCCAAAAGCAACTGGCCAAAGGGATGCCACACTCATACATATTGGCACCAGGAACATCACACATATGATTCGACACCAAAATTTGAAGTTTTGGTGGCATTTCCATCTTTTACATGTTCAGCTTCCTGCTCCATCACAAAATCATCACATTCTCAAGACAAGATGATATATGTCACTCCCTATCCTCAGATTCCCAGCCAACAATTCTCAAATTCTTAGACCAGCTTACCAAATCTGAGCTGTAAACAATACCATAATTTGTTAGATAAGACCCATGGATATATTTTTCGATCAATGTTAAAACGAATAAGATCCAACCCCTTGCCATTTCACACATCAAAATTTGTGGATCTTGGGTCGATGACCTTGCATGGTGACCACTCACAATGTCCCAGTAACCATGACAGTAAGTAGGCTTCTTCATAAAGATGTTCCACTGGAAATAATTATCATGAGATAGGGACTCAAATGCATACCATTCTGCTACCGGTAAGCAGTACATGTCCCTGCCCAAATTGAGATCTCAAATACTTTCACAAATCCTTGGAAGTAAAAAATGAGTTGAACACAAGAATCATCAATGGTGAACAGTATGGAATTGTAAAGTTTGTCTTCATCACGAGTATCTGAACAGTTCTTTCTTCTCACAACATGTCACAAACCTTAGGAAAT
Organism: Isoetes engelmannii; assembly: GCA_011763485.2. NCBI lineage: Eukaryota > Viridiplantae > Streptophyta > Lycopodiopsida > Isoetales > Isoetaceae > Isoetes > Isoetes engelmannii. The sequence goes on along the minus strand of JAANSK020102240.1, from coordinate 9,077 downwards.
GGATGATCAAGTCACATGAAATCTCCATTCTTCGTAATTATGCATAATCAGAGGCTTGCCTTTCAAAGGTACTATAATCTGAATAGAGCTGCTGTGCAGACTGGGAAGAAAAACTGTCCATGATGACACTTTCCAGGAAACTAATTTCCCTTGAACCACAGTGTCCTTGCCTGAAATCCACTCCTGAAGAGTAAGAACATCTCAAAAAACAATATCGCTGCCCAACTCAAAGAGCAAATCCGACTCTTCTTTCCCACAAGAAACAGACAACACTGCTACCTCTCCGATAAGGACTGCCGTAATTCTATACAGGCCTCCAATAGAAGATCCAGCAAAAATTTCGATAACTCATCTCTATTTGTGCCTTGAGATGCTACGGATGTGATTTGTACACAAACCAATGCCGATATCCTCTTGTACGTTACCAATTTACCAATTGACGACAACCTTTCCCAGTTTTGCCAAATGGCACAAATCGACTCCAAAAAATCTTTTTCCAGAATCATCCAGAACTCTAGATGCTCGCCCAAACTTCAAATCCGACAAAAACCGTTCCAGCAAACACCAGTTCCGAGCAATAAACTCTAGATCCGACCTTTCAAGGGGAAAAACTTGCAACTAGACCTGTTCTAGACCCCCAGTGCATTCTAGAGCCGTTCTAGACCAATTCGTGCAACAAACAAGATGGTTTTCGGGCATTGATGAACTGGATGTACAGCATTTAGCTTTTGATGCGAAATCAAGATTCCGTACAGATAGTCGACCCAAGAATTCTAATTCTGGAGACTTCGTAATATTAATACATAATAAGTTCTGACACTTAGTAGTTCTGGGATCTGCTTGGAGATGTTTGGTTAAAAGAAAACTTGGTTCAAGTTTTGTCAACACTTTCTATAACGTAACTAGGTCTAAGAAAAATTAACGCTAAAATGTGGTATAAACGTGAGACAAATATTTAAACTTCTGCAAGCAGAATTCTAGAAATTTTGGCGCTATAATAGAAAGGAGATTAAAACAGTCATTTCCTTCTTTGGCCATTCATCGTACTAAAACTCTTTATCATGTTCCTAGCTTACATGTCGAGACAGCTAGAGAAAGTTCAAAGCTTACATGTTTTCCCTCACGATCCCAAGTTCCACCTAAGTGCTGATAATGGGAAAGCAACAAGCAGAAACAGGAAGAGAGCAGCAGATGTCATGAAGGTAAGATGCCGCAGGCTTTTAAAAGTGTAAACCAAGAACCCAAGCAAAATTTACAGGCTGTTCTTCAAGAAGCAACAAAGACAATGTAAACTTGATATAAGATATTAATTGCCAAGCAGCCTACTTAATGGTGAAGACATTTTGAATCATAGACGAAATGACAAAGGAGATACAAAATGCTTGAGTTGGCTAGAAGACGCTCAAGGAATCTGCAAAAAGCCTGTGAGAGAAAAACTGAACTCTAACTCGAATGACTATGGATTATAGGTGCCATGTCATCCACAATGTCACCGCATGTGACGCCATCACTCAGGTATAGGCATCTGAAATGCTAACAAATGGCAATCATAGAGTACTGATTTCTAAGAGTAACCTTTTGCTTCCCCACAGAAATATCCTATTCTCAGCTACAGCTGTTGATAAAATATTTCTTTCAAACAAATAGAAATCTTACCTCTCCGCCATATGGAAGTACCAAACGCGTTGTTGGGATTGCTACTCCCTCCTGCACAAATGAGATCTTATTGAATTTTGCATGCTATTACTCAATTCTAAATGGTAAGCTTATGCTTACTTCAACACAAGTTATGGAGGTAACTTGAGCGCCCAGGTTCACCACACAAGCAGAAGGAACCCCATTTCCAAAGGTGGCTGCAATACACTCCTACAAAAAAATCCAATACACACAAACATTATGATAAAATGAACAAACCAACTCAAAAACCAGGAAAGTGTTTGGCACCGCAGAAAAAAGTGAACTTGAAGGCACTAAGATCTGGCTTATTGATTGTGAGTGTACTGTGGAGGGGTTGTCAAATACAACTCACTGCTACATTCAAATCTAGTGCCAAAAGCTTCACCTGTTGACACAACCTTAAAATAAAATCTGCCCGAGTCTTTCAGACAGTAGAACCGCACTTTGAAGTTTCAAAGAAATATGAACATGAGAAGATACGGCATAGCTGAGCGGACACGTCAGCTACAATTAAAATGCCAGTGGCCTTATCATCATATTTTGTCAGCTGTAGATCTGGGAGTCAGCCCAATGTCATCGCATTAAAATGTCATCCCTTGCTTTGATTGCTTTTGACTGTTGTATAAGCAAAATAAAGAAGAACAATCATGTCTTTGTAACAGCCGAGAATCCCTCTTCAGCAATTTTCTGCTCATTCATTAATCCTTGAAAGAGCAGTCTCCCACAAAGTGGGAGGTTTAGAGCTAAAACTCTTTTACAGTACTTGGCTGATGTGTTGATGGTCACTTACGCACAGCTATTGTACCGGAAACATGCTATAATGACCTGGACAATATATGGAATGCTGGGACAGACTAAGATACAAGCACAAGAAAGGAAGGAAGAATTATTGACGCCTACGGAAGACCCTTTACCCAAAGGGCCTATGAGACCATAACACATACAATATAGAAAACCTCCAGGAGGAAAACCCTCCTGTTCTCTAAAGTATACAAACAAAATATTAATCTAACAGAACTTATAGTAAAAATCTGCTCAGATAGGTTTTAATACTACCTGAGAGAAAGATACTAAAGATTCCGTACAGAAGGCCTAGCTGCAACATTAATTATACTAAGAAGTACAGACAGAAAAAAGCACGTAAAAAACAAATTACTTGGTGAACAACAGCAGAATGGAATTTTAGCTCCTTTAATAGAATGGACAGCATTTCCTTCACTTCTGCAAATCATTAGAATACTCATTGTTATCAACAATAACCTTCCTGAACATCATTAATGGCAAAGAAAAATCACATTATAAATGGCAAACCTGTCATTACAGTTTTAAACAGGCTGACACATAGTAAGGCACTGTCCTACATTGAACAAAAGTCAGCCCATTTAGCACGACACTGTCCTAAAAAAGGGCCTGCTATATTGCCAATTGAACCAGGCACACTTATGGAATGATGCCACATTTTAATGAAGCGCTTGGTGATGTCCTGCCTGATATATCTCACAGTCACTCAGCATGATACACTTTTTTTTGTGGAAGTGTTGAGTCGGTTTGTGACTAATCATAAGCAGTCACATTGGACGGCTGTTAAAATAGTTCCGGGATATATTTTTGTAAGAAATATAGATCAATATAAAAACACGAAGAATGAAAATGGATCACCTACATTTTGATAGGGCTGCTAGGGATTCCAATTTACTTGAAATATTGGAAGCTTCTTGTCCACTTACAGGCTTAGGAAGGCAGAGACATTGATTAGAAAGAAAAATGAACAGCTGCATTTAGATCGATGTCCTAATCTGGTAAATTACAATCTAAGTCGAAAAATTTGAAAGAACACCTAATAGGTGCAAGAGGCAAAGCTACTAAAGCAGGTATGAGTGTCCATCTTCTTAGAATAGGTTAAGATTTTGAGCTGGAATCTGTAGCAGTTGGTGTAGACTGATCGGGGATCATGGATTTCATCTAATGCAATATGGGTTTGGTACTTGGTGAGGCCTTCTGAGGGCAGCGCGTAAGGGCATAAACGGATAAAACAGCCATATCAGGTGGAAGCCTTATTGGCTAAGCTATCTTTCGGTGGATGATCATGGGGAAAGGTGAAAAGAGAGCTAGCATTGTTTCTCCTATATAAGAGAGGCAGTTACATGGATCTGGAATATCATGAATTGAGAGATCAGGGATGTCTAGTGATATGTTCCTCTTGTGTGCCAGCTCTCAGCTAGGTGGGGAGTTGGAGTTCAGATTCATTTGAGCTCAAGGTTGGGGTGGTGAGTTATTCACTGTTTCTGCTGTCTGTGGACACTGGCCATATTCCTCTTGCGGTCCTGTGTGCACTTACCTTGATTTCATTTGCTGTTTGTAGAGAGATCGTTGTTTCTATTTTTTATTTCATTTGCCATTTGTAGAGAGATCGTTGTTTCTATTTAGGACGACAAGATGATGTACTGAGCTTATCTGTCATAGATGTAGGTCAATGGCGACATGAGAACGTGGATGGGATCGTTGTGTTGGGGTCGTGGTCGCTGTGTTGGAGCCGTGGCATGGTTGTTTCAAATAAGTGGCATGGTTGTTTCAGAAAGGAGAGACTGGCATTGTGCAAGGAATTGGGATTTCAAGAAAACAAAAGAAAGAGTTTGGTAGGGGTTGAAACAATGCTTCTCGAGTATCAATCTTTGAAACAATGCCTCTCGAGTGCCGGTCTCTGAAAGCTGGGGTCGGTCGGAGCTGCCATTCCAACTGAGAGCTGCCATTCCAACTGAGACAAATTGTTTCTTACACCGTGGGCTGTCTGCTTTTATGGATATCAGCTAAATATCATTTAAGTAGCAAGCACCCCGGATATGTGATCTGTGTAAACAGATCAGGGATTTCAATACTGATAAAAATTCTTGACCTGCTTGTGCGCTGCTAGCTCTCTGCTTGGTGGGTGATTCACTGGCTGAATCTAAGGTTAGGTGGCGAGTCCATTCACTTTCCTTTGCAGTTTACCTAAGTCCGGGGAACTTAGAAAAATTTCTTAATCAAAACCATATGTCTGATGATGTAAAAGGTTGTGGCAGTGGGAATCATGGATTTGATCCAATGCACTATGAATTTTAAGGCCTTCGAGGCATAGCTCATAAGGGCATAAAAGGGTAAAACAGCCATATTAGGATATGGCTAAGCTACCTTTGGGTGGAAGGTCTTAGGAAAGGTGAAAGGAGAGCTGGCATTGTTTCTCCTACATAAGAGAGTCAGTTACATGGATCTGGAATCTCATGAATCTGGAAATCAGGTATGTCTAGTGGTATGTTCCTCTTGTGTGTCAGCTCTCAGCTCAGTGGGAGGTTCAGATTCGTTTGAGGTCAACAGTTGGGTGGCGAGTTATTTCACCATACCTGCTGTTCCATGGACTGTGGCCATATTCCTCTTGCGGTCCTGTGTGCACTTAGCTTGATCTCACTTGCCTTGATTTCACTTCCTGTTTCTAACATACTTACACATTTCAAGTACTGTTGGGACACAGAAAGATGTTATCTGCATTGATTCTGCTTCTGAAGATTGCGTTGAAACAGATAAAACGAAACGCTGCAGTTACATTATTCCCTCAGAGGCAATATAAAGGTGAAGGCAGGAAGCTTCTTAATCCAAGATCAAAAAGCACACAGCATCGAAGTTCAATTTGGCAAAAATAGCCACATGACAGTGATTAGGCAAAAAGTGTGAAGTGTTGTGTAGGGAAAATCGGCCATCTGCTATTACGTCAAATACGGGAGCCTTTTGACCTGAAGAAAACTGCTATCTCCAGAAACAAATGCATACCTCGATTGTCAAGTGTATCAGGCGCAACCAGAAGAACAGACAGATTTTGACGGCTTTCTATTGGCAAAAAGAGCTTCTCAGTTAGCATCCAATTCCATATGGTGGAAAGGTCTCCACAAACCTGCAGTTTAGTCCTTGTCAGATGAACATACGAAGGAAATTACCAAGGACAAAACCATTCCCACAAAATAAGACCCCAAGACTTCTATCCTAGATCGAGTTTTTGTCTTCTGAAAGTAGATGCGTAAAACGTACATAAACAATCATTCTGCAAGATGCACAGCCAGGTTGCCAAAAATTTGCTGGTTCCGATTTAAGGGAACTGTCTCTCACCCTTCTAATATACATAAATGGGTGAAATGATGACGCGTCATCCCCACATAAAGTGCATCAGATTTTGGCACATCATCACTGAGGACTATAAAACTACAGAATTCTATGTTTTGTATTTTACCCTTTTTCCTTTATGAATAGGAGTCACTACTTATATAATTCCTTTTTTCTAACATCAAATTGGTACATCCGAGGTCAGTTCATGAGAACTTCACCTGGCCAGATCCTGTTTTCGGCTTTATAACGTCCCAAAATGCTTCTACGGAGTAAGGTAGATTTAACCAGCTCCCTAACAGCTATTTCCTGCCTGATTTAGAAGAGTTTGTCAGGAGATCTTGAGGTTTTCCTGGAAGGAGGTGTGAGGTTGGCGAGGATTCAAGGCAGACATCTGAGTTAGTGTCTTCTAGACTAGAAATTTTGCGCACAGAATCTGAATTACAGGAGTTATTTCGAACTGCTAAGAGCCATGATTTCCAATATCAATTCTCTGCATTACAGATTTTTGATTTCTATGTATTACAAGAGTCAAGTCTGCAGGCTCATATTGGTAATGATGTGAAAGTGTATTTTCACACAAAAAGGGAACGGTTCAGGGGAAGAAAAATCTGGTTCAAGGCCATAATCACATGGCAGCCATGGCTTATGTTGTGGTTGAGTTTGCTCTGTCACACGAGCAGTGTTTGATTTCAGGGAGGATGTTAGCATCTCATTTCTGTAAGTTTGTTTTTGGTTTTCAGCCATAAACATCACCAGGGGGATGGTAGAGTATGATGAGTGTGCATGCTGAGTCATCCACCTGTTGCTGACATGGCATCACTATATATGCCATAGTCATGCCTCACCATAGACAGTTCACTCTAGGAGCTAGTAGGTGCTTACGCTTCTGTCCTTGCCTTTCCTTCATCCTTCAGGATTTCAACAGGTTATCAAACATTATCAACCAAAAGGGCTATTTCTGCCTGAACATTATCAACCAATCTCTTTGTTCTGCAGATCCAACCCTTGAATCCAAAAAATATAGTCCGACTGCAGACCCAGTGCCTCTTCATGCTGTAGATGATTTCTTGAGCCAGATCTGGGAATTTCAAAAAGGATTACAGAAGAACATCTGAAGCTCCAGTCTTCCCTTTTGACAAGAATGCTCCATACCGGTCTACTCCCTGCTCCAAAATTCTTCATCCTAGCAGATACTACAACAAATCCTCCTAGATCTGCCTTCAATCAGGATAATATTGACAAATACATTCAAGAAAGTGCATTAAGATCTGAAAAATGCCCTGTATGTTGACTATAAATACCAAGAATTCTTGAAGCATTCTCAGATCTTTTTATTTCTCAAATTCTAGCAAAGATTTGAGAGAACAAGCCTTTTAAATGCTCAAATCCGACCTGAATTCAAGCCTTCTTGGGTCTTTTGCTGTTTCCTGACAAATTCATATAATCTGATTTTCAGATCTTAGCAATGCATCAAGGATACCGTACATCTTACCATCACCAAGGATGCAATGCAGCTCAATTGTCCAACTCTAGTTGGCTCTGATACCATATTCAAATCTAGGAATAGAGAGGACGCATGAGAAGAGAGATAGGACAAAATGATACAATTGATAAATGATATGTACAGGTATATCTACAAGTATTATGATGAACATAGTACAACCATATCTTAACACAAGTCTCCACTCATCAGTTAGACATTCAAGCCAGCTGAGCAAGGGCATGACAGGGAAGCAAATCTATCAAATATGCAACTTAAGGACCACGAAATCAAAATATTTTATCTTCTTGTGGTACACTTTGGATCTGTGAAAGGTAGATACAACAGGAGCCCCTAGAAACACCCTAGCTAGCAACGGCAATAACTAAAGAAAAGTGGAGCATGACTATGGCTTATATATGCCATGTCGCCAATAGGCATGCAATATGCCAGGTCAGCTGTGTGACATCATCACACATGTGAGAGTAAATCTAACACCCTTCCTGATGACTAACACTGCTTGAAAAGTAAGACCCCGAAGATACTCTGAACTATACTGAAGCTCATAAAAGTGTTCTTATATTTCGAGAAGAAACAGTCCTAACAGCTTCCTATCTGCATGATATGCATGAAACTGACCTGCTGACATTAGAGACCATCTCCCATCGATACCAGATCTAGAAAACAGTGTTTCAGTGTCACATGCATCAATGGTACGTAATACCTGGTTTCTGAAATGCAGAAACAGAAATTGCCCCATGAAACAGTAATTGGCCATTAACAGCTTAGTTGACCTTCAATAGCAGTGTATGATATATACGTCAAAAGCACTCAACAGTGTAGGTTGGTTCTCCAGACTTATCATGTGGACAGCCAAATGAAACATGTAAACATAGAGAAAGAGGCAAATCCAATTCATGTCTACTAGCATCCAGTTCATGAACATCTGTCCAAGGGAAGTCCAAAGTCAAGTGTTTTTCTGTGAGGTCAACAGCAACGAACGTGCGATCTGAATCATTCCCAAAACTTAGAAATGCAAAAATTTCCTCCCACAAATCTATGAATGATAGCTGGCCATTCATACAACATTCTAATTCTGTTTTCCCTGCAGCATGAGCTGTAGCATCTAAGATCATATGTATGAAGACCATGCTAAAATCTGAGACATGTCTTGATAACCATCTTCACAAGAAGTGCGAAGATACAGGGCCAATTCGTCTCCAGTATGATCTGCTGTGTGCATAAAAACTTCAATCAAAGCAGACAGATCAGAAAGATCAATAAGATCTTCCATAAAAGGCACCTCTAATGGGATTAGTACCATGCTTCTGAAGCAACTTCAAGGCTGTCTTGGACAGCACAAAGGATAGTAGGTTGCTCTATGAACCATTTCCTAGACCTGCAAATTTATCCCAAAGACTACCAATTGAATGAGAAATATCATCATGGCTTTCTGTAACTGCTGGGAAATGAAAAATGTCAGCTAATGTCTCAGAACTTTTCAGCAGACCCTGGCATGGATTCTGACATTTTCCTTGCTGCCTATGATCTAACAGTTGGTGGCATCAAATAATATAATAAATTCTTGGAAACAAAAAGTGATCTTCCAAAAACTCTTGGACATAAACTATCTTCAACGGGTTTCAGCAGATATCTGTTAGCTTTATTGTTTTTGACCTGCAGTTCTTTGTCAGTAAAAAATAGGAAGTCTTCTTTCTTCTTACAACAACCCATAACCCTTGGAACATTAAATCCCATTTCATATATTTTACCATCTGCATAGTTATAC
>JAANSK020102129.1:0-16047 GCA_011763485.2 Isoetes engelmannii | reverse complement strand
GCTCAAGATAACAACCAATTTCACTAATCCGACACTAGAGATGGCGAAAAACAAAGAGAGTTTATCTTTCCTCAAGAGCAAAAGGTGAAACAATAAGTGACCAAATAAATACGTTAACAAACATCTGAAAATACCTTCCTCACCATGAATTCTTGACGTGTTTCAGAGTTCCTTTTTTTTTGGATTGCAGGGGAATCTGTTGGTGTTTTGGCATGTTATGTACTAGAAAACCGTCTAGGAGTGGTTTCCGGCGAGAAACCGGCAGCGGCGCCGCGCCGCTTTCGGTTTCTCGCAGGAAACCACTACTTTCAGGCGGCTACCAGCAGTAATCCAGTGGATGCTGGTTCCGGTCTTCCTTTTTTCTTTTCGCTCTCTTCCTTGGCGATGGTGGAGGTCCGAAGCTAAACCTCCGGCGATCTTCGGCTAGGTCACGGCGTTGGGCGCCATTTTTGATCCTGAGGTTAAGGATGCCGCCCTGCTTCCTTCTGACGAGTTTTTTTTTTATTCTTTGCAATTCCTAACTCTGTTTTCTTGTGTAGGTTCTTGTTTGTTTGTTTGAAGAAATCCGGCGATTTTCTTGTACTTGAAGGCGCTTGAGGCAGAAGTTCTCCCTCAGGATAGTGAAGGTTTCAGCATGTTCTTTTTTTTTAGTTTCTAACATTTTCGAGCAAGACTTCTTTGACAAAGTTTGGATGGATTTTGCTGTCTTAGACGAGTTCTGGACGAGTTCTTGTTTGAGCTTTTAAGGTAATTTTTTTTTTTTGTTTTTTTTTTTTTTTTTTTTTTTTAATGAAAGGGGACTTTTAATTACTCAATATATAAAGGAAGTTAAAAATAGGTTGTGGAAAAATTCCAACAACCATTACAACTGCAACAGAAATGTAACTAAAAATGTAAAGGCTTGGGGCTGACCCCTTAAAAACTGAACTGCAACTGTAACTGAACAAACTGCTTAAGAAGAGAAAACTAAATTGTATCAAATATAATCCGATGAGCCTTCTTGCTGCATGAACTTGAATTTGAACATTTGCTCGGCCATCAAGAAGTGCCATATCTGCCAAAATTTGATGGATTGTACTCTGCCATAATAGACGAGTAAGAGGGCCATCACCTCTCAAAATTGTCCTGCAAGAGCTACTACACATCCAAACTCCTGAGTATAAGAAAAGCTTCAAAAACTCCAAGGGTACTCCTGCCATTCTAAAAATCTTCATCCTGAAACCAGATGCACTCGTAAAGCATATTTCCATTGTCAAGGTGAAGAAGAGAAGGAAGTTCTTTCCATGGGATATCAGACCAGGTGTGGAGTGAGAGAACAAGCCAGAGGAAGGGGAAATTGACTTCCGCCATTAGACTTAGTCTCTCTGCCACAAAGCTTCTCAAATGGTAATAGTAGTTATTCCTGAAAGCAAGAAATTGATCTGCAGACATAAAATTGCTGAAGGGGGACATTTAGGCACCAAGCTTGATAGCCATCAAGGAGGACACTCTTGAACCTAGCAATAATAGGTCCTAAATTCCTAGGAGGCAGGTTCAGTCCCATGCTATTCAGTCTAGCCCAAGCATCATCTGCAGACGACTCCTCTATTTCAGGGTGACCATTAAGCATACCTGTTAATATGTTCAGCTAATCTATAATCAAGAAAATCATTAGGAGAAAAGTTGACATGAGTTGCTTTGTAAAAGTAAGAGGAACCAATGAATTGACCAAAAGCAAGCCATTTCTTATCAAAAGTATCTTTTTTCTTGGACCTATGGGATATAGCTGTAGCAGATAACTCAATCAAGAACGGCAACCTTAAACTTGAAATTCCCATATTCCTTTTCCCAATGGAGATAGCATTTCTAAACTCCCAAATACACCACATGGCAATTTGCTTCAAAGAGTTGACAAATGTGTTTGTGCTAGCAAGAAATTGAGTAATGGAATTCTGAAATGTAATTCTGTAGCCAGCAGAATTAGAGATATTTTGAAGCCAGTTCCAGATTGGTATCAGCCTCGTACATGAGAAAATATGTTTTGCAATCTCAGGGACCTCCTTACACATATCACAGTTATTATCAAATTCTGGGTTGTTGCTGTGAAGCCTCTTCTTGATATAACATTTAGATGGAATAGCCTGATGCAGGGTAAGCCAAACCATCAACTGGATTTTTGCTTGACAGTAAGTCTTCCAGCAGTTCCTAAGCATTTTGATGAAAACATTAGTCGCAATGTTCCACCTTAAAGGTATCCTATCAGATTTAGGCTCAGAGATCAATCTATATATTTTAGAGACCTTATATTCTTTCTTCTTTTCCAAGGACCAATTTAAGTCATCTGACATAGAGCAATTTGTAATGTCTCTGGGACAAGAAAGCAAGTTCTTGTAAATTAACTTATCAGTTGGTGAATTCAAGCTAAGAATTTTCATGTCATCTCAAAATCTCCATCTTTGTCTGTGCCATAGGTCTGCAATGATAGACACACCAGCATTATCCCATTTCTTATAAACCTTAGGATGCTCCTCAGCAAGGCAATAATAGGAATTCTTAGCTAGTAGGGGAGACCAGAAGCTTGAGAAGTTACCACAATCTTCAGACAGAGGCACATGCTCAAAGACCTTCGAAACAGTATTCCAAGCAGATGGAATATTGCTCATAAGGTTAGAAGTGTTATTCCCTGCTTTGAAAGGATAGAAAAAAGAGTCAGGACTAGAGTGTTGGCAGTTGGTTTTACCAAGAGGTTTGGATTTCTGCAACCAAAACCTAATGAGCTCCATAGCATGCGAGTTGTGACCATGAATTGCCCTCCAGATGAATTTTGCTCCTAAAGCTTGAGCTGGTTTGAAGAGAGATTTGCACCCTAGACCATCTAGATCCCTATCATGAGTTAACTCTTTCCATTGAAGACAGTGCATACCTCCCCATATGAAATCTCTGACACATTTCTCAATAAGATTGTAGGACTTCTTGTCAGCAATAAGGATAGAGGAGAAATAGATATGAGTACTAGCAAGAATAGAATTGGCTACAATGATTCTACCAGCTCTAGAAAGATCCTTACTAATCCCACTTATCTTTTTCCTAATCCTGTTAACAATTCCATCCCAGGCGCCCTTGACATTTGTGTTGCAAGAAATAGGAAGGCCTAGCAAAGTAATGCACTCATTGAGTTGCACAATTTTCATGTCCCTGGTGTTAATATCTTCTGAAGGCTCGTCTCAAAGGATGAAGCATTTGTCAATGTTAAGAATGACTCCAGAGGCTTTTCCAAAGAGATCAATGCATTCAAAGAAGCTGTCAAGAACATTATTATCAGCTTTAAGCATAATGAAGGTGTCATCAGCATATTAGAGGACAGTAAGTTTTTTGTTTGTCCCAGGCATCTGCAGGCCAGCTATCAAATTTGCTGATGGAATGCAAAAGACCAATCTAGTTAGAACTTCAGCAACAATAAGAAATAAGTAAGGAGCAAGGAGGCAACCTTGCCTCACACCTCTATGAATGGGGAAAAATTCTGTAGGGCTACCACTAATGGTGATGGCACTAATATTTAAGCTCATAATTCTTTGAATTAGAAGAGGGTGAATCCCTATGCAATCCATGGCGTGCTCCAAAAAGTTCCAATCAATAGAGTCATATGCCCTTTTAAAATCAAGCTTCAAAAAAAAAGACAATTCTGCTTGGAAAGTTTATTCCAGTGAAGGGCTTCATTGGCAACAATGTAATTATCCAGATGAATCTCTTTGGAAGAAAGGCAGATTGGCAACTGAAAATGGTTTGTTGAAGATGGCTCTTGATCCTTTCAGCAATGATTTTAGCCACTAGCTTGTAAGTGGTATTTGTTAAGGAGATGGGCTTCCAATCATGGATTGAGGAAGGTTTACTTTTCTTTGGGATCAAAGAAATCATACTAGAGGAATAAGCAGCTTGCAAGATCTTCGAGTACCAGTAACCTTTGACAAATGTGTATAGGTCATGCTTGAAGATATCCCAAAATTCTATGTAGAATTCGGGAGGAAAGCCATCAGGGCCTTGGGCCTTGCCATGCTTCATTTTAGACAAAGTCTTGAAAATTTCAAAGGACCTGATCAGACATGGTTTGGGGATGCTGAATGGAGCTAAATATGTGAAACTGGGCATCAATCATGCCTTCCTTATTTTCCTCTTCAGAGAAGAGATTCCTGTAGTTGTGCAGAAAATAATCTCTTACAGCATCTCATCAATAATAATATTTCCAGAACTATTCTCAACTTGAGTAATGCCATTGTTAAGTAATCTCTGTTTAGTTTTCTTATAGAAGAAGGCAGAGGAGGGGTTGTCCAATTCCTTTGCATATGTAATTTTGGCTTTCAAGGCTAGACCTCTAGCACAATGTGCCTCCAGATTCCTTATTTGGATCTCAAGTCTATTTTCTTTTAGATGGTGAGAAATGTTGGTAGGATCATCTATAAGAAGTTGTCTGACAGTCTTAATTTGTTCAAAAAGCTCCATCTTGATTTGGTCTCTCATCTTCTTAGCATTTAGACTCCAAGACTTGATCCAGCCCTTAGCTTTCTTGAGCTTAGAATAGAAAAGAACCATAGATTGGTAATTAGCAATTCCAGGCTGGATAGAATAGAACCCTCTAAATTCTTTGCAAAACTTAGTGTTGGAGAGAAGAGAGGAGTTGAATTTGAAAGTAGTCTTAGTCCGGATCTTATATAAGGCTGCTTCTTGAACCCTCATCCATCCTCATGTCCAGTGACAATACAAGAGCTTTATCTTATCCGGAGTTCTTATCTAGTGACAATAAGATAAGATAAGCCGTCAGATAAGGTAGCACCCTCATCTCCAGTGACAGTCCAGTTGTCCAGAAGTTCTGAAGAACAATTTGCAATGTAAACTCTGTCCAGGTTACAAAATGTCCTATCCTCCCCTTTCCTTTTGTTGGACCAAAAGTACTTGATGTGGAGCAAGGAACATAGTAGAACATGAAATGAGCTAGGAGACTATTCTACAAGGTTCTTTCAGCAAGAGACATATTAATTTTATTCCCAAGCTTCATATCCCAATGAGGAGTGTTGTTAAAATCTCCAACCATTACCCAGTCAATTGGGATTTTTGGTAGATGAATATGAGAGGGAGTTTAGGGATGAAGGCGCTAGGAGCAAGTAGGCGCTAGGGTTTGTGTAGTGAAAGTGCATGGCTATGGGGGAGGGAGATCAGTTAGGGCCATCAGCTAGCTCGAAAATTGGGAAGTTAGGGCCATCAGCTGGCTCAAAAATTGGAAATCAGGGCCATCAGCTGACCAAGGAAATGGTGGGGCCATCAGGGCCCAGTCTGGGAAAGATGAGGTTTTGGGACGTGGTAATATGTTTGATTTGGAAGGACAGTTGATCAGTGTGTGGCAAGAGTTATCACATCAAATGCAGAAACAGGTGATTGATATGGTACGAATACTGGCAAGAAAAGATGAGAATGTTAATAATTTGAGAAAAGGAAATGAAAAGGCATTTTTTGTCTATGGTGATTGGCTCACTGCGACGATGGCAAACCAGAGACTAACGAGGTCGCAAACGATGTTGCCGGTGCAAATGCAGACTAATCTGGTGCAGCCCATGCTTGATCAGATTAATAGGGACCAGAGGGCAATCCTGAAGAAGCAAGAGTGCAGAACAAAGCCAGAATTTAAAGGTATGCCTTCTCTTCAGCATCATTTTATCCCTAGCAGGCTTAGTGAATTGGAAAAAAAAGGCAGTTATTGGATGTATCTGGCATGAAGGGGTTAAGCTTACTGTGATTGGGGCGAAACTTAGGAAAATAAATCATAATCTGAACATAAAAGGTCTGTATTGGCTCGATTTTCCTTTGTTTGTGGTAGAATGTGGTGATGAATCTTCGGTTCAATACCTTCTAAAACAGGGGACACTGCTTAAGGCTAATACCCAATTCTACTTCCAAAAGTGGAATGCTAAATTTGATCCACAGAACTTAGAAAAGCTCTTCCATCCTGCTTCCTTCTCGGCTCAAGGCCTCAGTCCAATTTATTGGCATGAGGATATTTTAAAAAATCTCTTTGGAGGGATAGGAGAGTATATAGGATGGGAAGCAGTACTTGAGAGAGCCTCAAAGGTGTGGGTACAATTGGACATTCTGGAGGAGATCCCCAAGTCAGTCGAGTACAGGGATTTCTATGGTGATACTCGGAAATTGAAGTTGACTTGGCAGGGACTACCATCACCCTGTAATATATGTGGTTTAAGACTGCATGGAGGGAGAGTTTATCGAGGGCATAGGATGAAAGAGACAGTTAAGCCAAAAAAGTTCGACTCTGTGGAAAACAACCCACATGTTTACACAGCTAGACTGGACTCTGGTCTAGTTGTCACAGTAGACAAAAAGAGTAGCTCGGAGAATCAGTGGACCCCAGGTGGTAAAAAAGGTAAAAAACAGAACAAAAATGGGAGTGCCTATAAAAAAGCAAGAAAAATGAAAGCAAGGGAAGCACAAAAAAATAGGAAGGCGAGAGACTCGAGACTAAAAAGAAGAGGCAGGAATGGAGAAGGAAGATCCAACACGAAAAAATGGCCAATAAGATTAAAGTTATTGTTAATCCCTCAGGCCAGGGTTTGGACCTCTAGTTAAGGAGAAAGGGAAGAGTGTCATACAACAGAAAAGCTTGTTCATCACTAGTCCAATGCTAGATCTCACAGATTTAGCAGGGGACTCAATAGGTGGCACTGAGGAGCTAAATTTTTTCAGACTTGACACTGTGGTAGAATGTACCAAAGATCCTAAAAGTCCCCTGGAGGGCCAGGAATTGGTACAATATGACACCCAGCAAATGCACATACTTATAAGTCCATATGGCCTGGGATTGGAGAAATCCAATGTCTTAGTAAGCCCAAATGGCCAAGGAGTGCATCCATTCCTGAAATCTGGCCTGGATATAAGCCCAACGAGACCAGATTTGAATGATAGGAATGTTGATGAACGGGATGGTAATAAAGAAAATGACCAATTCTTTACTCCCATGACCACTAAGAAGGGAAGTAGGAAAGTTCAATTTACTTCCAACAGTCCTGCTCTGAACCTGAGAGTTAAGAAGAGGAAGAAGTATCATGCTTAATGAAGATCACCACTTGGAACATGAGGGGAATCAAAGGTCACCTAAAGAGGAAAAGGGCTTTAATTGCCCTGAGAGAAATGAGAGCAGTTATCATACTTTTGCAGGAACACAGGCTACCTAGTTTTGAGGCTGGCTCCTGGATCATGCCTAATGATGATTCTGTATGGGCTCCAGCTGATGGTACTAAAGGGGGAATATGCATGGTTTGGCAAGGCATTAAGTGTTTTTCCAAATTCTGTCATTCCAGTGGCAGATGGACAGTAGCTACCTTAGAGATTGATAACAGGATGGTGGGCATTATCAATGTTTATGCATCAACTGATCCAGGGGAGCGTGAGGAACAATGGAGACAGATTAAGTAGTGGTTGGATCACTCAAATCTTCAGAACTTTATGATAGCTGGAGACTTCAATAATACTCCAGTCTGGGACCAGAAGATTGGTGAAAATTTAAACATGACTAAAAAGGGAAAGGAAGTTTGGGAGGATCTGATGGCCAGCTTTTGCTACATCCCTCCATCCTCATCAAATGTCTATTCCTGGTCCAACAAGAGAAAGGGAGAGCAGATAATTTTTTGTCTTCTGGATAGATACTACATCTGTAATAGAACTCTAACAACTTGGGATGATGTAGTTGTCTCCAGTGATAGTGGTAATTCTATCTCTGACCACTATCCCTAGATCTTGGAGAATAAAACTCCACCTACTAGAGGGGGACCAAATGTTCCTTTTAAATTTAATACAAATTTGTTAAACTCAAGGGTCTTTTGTGAGGAGTTTACAGCTCATTACTCCTCTTTGGCACCAATCACTAAGACTGGATCCATGGAAAACTTTGTGCAGAAGATCAAAAAGTGCAAAATCTGGATAAAAAAATGGGGTAAAGAAAGAGCTATGAAGAGAAGGAAAGAAAAGCAGGATATGTACAATGAGATGAAGGATGTAAGGGGAAAATTATTTGTGGATAAGGATAACACCACATTGCAGAAATTATTTGTGGAAGAGGAGTTGGAAGGAAAGGTGAAGCTGTTTGAGGAAAGGGAGGCTAAGGCTCTAGCTGTTAGGAGTAGATGCACCTACATTAATGGGATGGACAAGGGCAGGTCGGCCTTCTTCTTCAGAACTGCCAAGAACAGGATTTGTAGTAATGGAATTGTTAAAGTTAAGGATAACCAAGGGAGAATCATAGAGGGTCAAAAGGAGATTGAAGGGTTTTTTATGCAAGAGTATAGGGACTTTTTGAAAGCTCAACAGGTTAATGATCAGACAATCAATGACTTCTTCAAAGATATCCCCATATCTGATGCAATCAAAGATCAGGACCTACTGGTAGCCCCAAAGGAGCAGAAAATATGAGAGACCCTTAAGTCTATGGCTAAAGGGAAAAGCCCGGGCCCAGATGGTTTCCAACCAGAATTTTATGTGGAGTTCTGGGACCTTATGAAGGAGGATCTAACCATATTCTTTCAGGGGGCCTGGAGAGCTAGTAGTCTTCATCCTGCTATAAATGCTGGGCATATCACCCTTGTCCCAAAGGTGGAGTGTCCAATTAACTTTAGACCAATATCCCTGACCAACTCTACTTACAAGGTGTTGGCCAAAATTCTTGCTAATAGATTGAAAGTTACTTTACAAAAGTTAATCAGTCCCTGCCAATCTATTTTTTTCCTCAAAGAAACATCTTAGACAATTGTATGAAGACAAATTTTATGAACATTTATGTCATTCCAAAGTAATTGTACAACATAGCTTCATAGAAGCTACTCTGATGGCAGCAGAGGGTACTTCAAAAATCTTGAAAGGATGATGGAGGCATGGAACAAAGCTGCCCTTTGTTACAGGCCATCCCATATTGATGCAAGAACATTAACTTCTTTTGGCATCCTGACTTAGCACCTGAGGAAGCGGGTTGTTTAGCACTTAAACATCCTCAAAAATACATGCAATGGTACAGAGCAGGGCTTAAGTGTTATGAGGATTTGAGAAGTGAAGCAGGATGGTTGTCTTGGGAACAGGTTGAGTCTCGAACTAGGGGATTAGAATCAGATAAAAGGATTTACTCCTTGGTAATGGACAAAGTTGGGAAATATGAGGAGCTCCGCATGAATTCAAATCAATGGCAGTTGAAAAATAAGGAGATCTATTCGGTTAAGGAAGTCTATAAAGGACTCATGACTTATAAAACTGCCAGAGCCATTACACTGTGGCCTTGTCATGAGAAGAAGCTAGCTAGGATCTGTGCTAGGGGATGGCCAATTTATACTGCTAATAAGATAAAAACTTTCAGGTGGCTAGCAATTCATCAGAGTCTGCCTACAAATGTTCAGAGAGCTAAGTATGATACCTCTATCATGAACACTTGCCCTCTTTGCACTGAACCTGAAACTTCCAACCAAGTTTTTACCTGCAACTGGGTGGTAGAATTCTAGAGCTGGGTTGCACAGCTCAATTTGGGCACCCCCTACTGAAAACAACCTCTTATCCTTTTGGGAAGCAGAGAACAGGCTTGTAAACTCTACAAGAACCATGTGTCGCTGGGTAATCTGGCTCCATAGAAACCGAGTTGCCATTCAAAAGAAAAACCCATCCCTCGATTGGATTAAATATGCACTACTAAACCTTATTCAAATTTTTGCTGTGGCTCACAAAATGATACGGGAAAAGGGTTATGACAAGGATTGGGATATAATTGGCAGGTTCCAGGGTATCCATGATTTCTTTATATCCTCACTAACAATTGATGATGATGTATTACACAGAGGCGCAGAGGAGACTCAATACGTATGGAAGCTATTCCAGGGCTATGGGGGTAGCAGAAGATTCTTTCGATGACGACACTATGATGGGTGAGGTAGAGGTTGGTGACACTTTGATCCTGCTTAAGCAGGAAATGGTCCACGCTATGGCAATTGAGAAACTTTTGAAAAGGAAATCGGTTTGGAGACATAATTCACTCAAGCCTTTCTTTGAAAACCTGTTCCACCACTGGCAGCAGAGAAGGGAGGATCATGTATTACTCCTTCTTGACTTCACCAATTACTCCATCAAAGAATTAGATTTGTTCCTGAATATCTTCGGGAGGAAATCTGTTGCAGATCTTACTATCCAGGACTTAATAGATGCAGCTTGAGATCCCGAGCGTGTCTCAGAAGCTTGATGACAGAATACTTTTTAACTTATCTATATTGTATCTTCTATTTATAGTTTGTTGTTACTTAATCTGGTTCATGGATCCGTTTTATAAGGACCTTGAATCCAGATTCTTTTGGGTGGTTTTTTGCTGGCCAATTTTTATTGGTGGATTTTGTAAACTATGAACCAAAGATGTGGCTTCTGGCTCCTAATACGAGCTATGAACCACAGATGTCTAGCTGGTGTGTATCCGTTTGGATACACTCCCTTATGTACTTTCTTCTCTAGATGAAATATAAAAAGAACCTTGCCCTAAAAAAAAAAAAAAAGAATTGGGATTTCTGAGAGATAACAACCTGGATATTTTTCCATAAGGCCTGTCTCTCACTAGGTTCAGTGTAGGCATAAATATTTATGACACCAACTTTATGATTGGCATGCTCAAAGATGATAAACTGCCATCTAGCATTCGGACTGTTAAAGATTTCCACCACTCTAAGATTAAAGCAAATGATGGCCAGATCCCCTTTGGTACCATTAGCTTAGATGATGGTAGAACTGGCACCATTCTTGATCCAAGTAGCTAGATTATTAGCTTCAAAGGAAGGGAGGTGATGCTCTTGAAGAAGGATGAGATCATCTTTGTACTGCCTAATACTAGCAACAAACCTCCTTCTCTTGACAGGGCCTTTAATACCTCTAAGATTCCATGAGATGACCTTCATTGAGGGGTATTTTTGTTCAGAGATTCAGCTAAAGAATCACCTTTGCTTCTTGTGTTTTTAGCAGGACCATTATAGTCAACATTGATAGGAGTACTGTGTGGAATTGCTTCATCAGAAGCATCCTTCTTCCTATCTTTCTTCTTCCATTTTTCAGATTCCATGACATTAGAAGGAGTGTCATTAGAGTTAAGAACCGAGGTATAATTTCAGGAGTATCAGACAGGATTTGAGGATGAATATCTAGGCTTATGTCTTCCCTGTGTGGAGTAGAATTCAAATTGCCATGCATGTGCATCTGAGAGAAAAACATGCAATCTACCAATGGAGAAAAGCAAGTGATACTAACCAAGTTTGGAGGGTTCTCTCCTTGCTGAGTTGAGTTGTGCTCCTTAGCTGGACCTTCATTATTAAGCTCAGTACCTACAAGAACATTAGAATGGACAGCCATAATAATCTTTCTGTTTTTTTCATTTTCAAAGTATTCGACCATAGCCTCTTCTACAATGCTTTCCATGATTTTATAGCTCCTTTCATACTCAGTTTGAGAACTCTTTGTGGTATCAAGAGTAGGTTTAGTGGCATTGAAGTCAACCTGAGATTGTTTTTTATGAGCATGAACAGTAGGGTCAGAGGTAGGTATCATACTTAGGGCCTGAGCAGGGGTGTTAGATGGAATAACATGGAGATTAAAAGGACAACAAGCAGGTGGAGGGGGCAACATGGTTTGTGGTGTAGTAGATCCATTGATTGCAGTCTGAATTGCTTCATAATCATCTCTCTTCTCATTGCAGTCTTGAATAAGTTTGTCCAGGTATTTTTCATAAGATTAGCCTTCCTGACTGTCAGGAATATAATCTTTACTTTCAACTCTACCATTTCCCGCATTGCTTCCTTGTTTATAGCAGTTTTCCATATTTTTGAAGTTATCTTTTGCCATAGAGGGGACTGTACAGTTATCCCCTATTTCTTTTTGTGTTGTATTTCTATTTATTGAGGAATTAAAAATTTTATCCCTTTTCATCAACTCCAACTCACAATTCTTATCCGAGTTGTCTTCAAGAACTTGATAGGATTGATATCACCATGATGGTTACTTAAACTTTCATCATCTTTACCTGAGTATGAACCTGAGTTTTCCTGATCATCTAAGCTTGACTTGTGCTGATCTTCTGAAAAACAGCCATCAACATGTACTTTACCTCCTCTTGAAGGGTTCGCTATGATAGATTCTTGCATCAAAGCTGACTTGTTTGTTCTATCGATCAAAGGAGAAGGGGCAGACTTCATGTATAAGTTAGTTGTAGGACTATGCTTATTGAATTCTACTAGATAATCTCTAACTTTGAAAGTGGTACCTCTCCTTTTGTGCACAATCTGCCTATTAGATAGCAAGCTATGGTCTTCAACAATTGTTAATTCCTTAGGATTACAATTTTCTTTCCCCTGATCATAAATCTGCACACCTTTGTTAAGAACTTTTACATTCCCATACCTTCGTCCATCTTTGTTTAAGAATGTTGCTAGATTGCTTCCTAGATTCCTCCAGCTCCATGTTTGCTTGAACAATTCTATCATGTTAGATATTTTTTTGCTCAATTCTTCTTGAACTCCCAGTTCCGTTCCCATACCTTCTGCTGAGATTTGGGTTATGATATGCCTGTGTGTTCATCATGTTAGGATCATTCAAAAACCCACCATCTTCTTGCTGAGCGAGTATAGGCCTACACTTTGACCCTCCCAAAGGGGGTTCACCTTTAAAAGACGTATCAACATAGAGAGTGCAAGAAAGGGGTATTTTTTATTCAGAAAAATGTACGTATACGTACGAGAAAATGTATTAGAGGGGCTTTTAGAGGGGATATTTCAATGTATTTAGAGGGGTTTTTCAATGACACAAGGCTGTACGTAGGGGGTTTTCTTTGAACTTTAATCTCGTAGGTGGCATATACATATACAAGTAGGTTGACCCCCCGTGGACCCTCCATATAGCCTGATAGCACATCTCCTGCATTTAGGTGTCCATCTCAATGGGATTGTCTGTTCATTTCCAAAAAGATCCATAAAATTGATCTCTAGTGGCAGAGGTTTTAAAAGATCAATTTGGACAAAGATCCGGGGAGGGGAATGTGGCTTAAAGTCAACAGAGATGTATAGGCTCCAATGGAGTTGAAAAGAGTCTGAAAACATTCATTATTCCAATATAAAGGGTTTAATTCAGCTGGGATTATGGAAGCGACATAAGGTAAGGAAGCTGGTTTGGCAGTGTCGAAGTAATAGTCCCATTTCCGAAATTTGATTTGGAAGCCTTGGAAGATTACGAAGCTTTTTTTTAGCATGCAGTTAGCCGAGTTTTCACAGTTTTCAAGAAGGAAGAAGGATCCTTTGAGCCAAAAGCAGCTGCTACAGATTTGCATGTTAGAGTTCATTGTAGAGATTTGTTTAGCAACCGACTCAAGATTAATGTTTTCGATTTCAGACCATCCAATAAGAGAATTTGTTTCAAGCATGCATAATTTGTTCATGCAAGATTCAAAATTCAAAGAGATTGGTCTACCTCTGGTTGAATTTTGGTTCGGATTGAATTGATCCTTAATGTTTTCGAGTTCTTGGACCCATCCCAGATTTGTTAACATGCTGGAATTCGATTCATGCGGGTTGATGACAGGAACATCCCAAGTTCTTGAGCCAGAAGGAGCCACATAATTTTCCATACCGTTGTCGAGGTTGCCAAAGGTTGGCTTTCTGGAAGTTGGTTTGTTAATTTGGATAAAAGGAGCCATTTGGGACAGAGCAGGGGCCGGGTATAATTGAAACAAGGTACGGCGTAGGCAAGAAATAAAAACTGACACTAAAAAGCACTTTTTAGGGTATAATAGGAAAGGACATCAATCTTCTTCTGCCATCTGTTAATGATTATTTGAAGCTTTTTGAGGAATATTTGAATGCCAATTCCAACTAACTACCAAGAACACACTAAACTATTCTGAATAAACCTTAACTCTAATAATCCCATCAGTCCAATTGCCGAAGACATTGAAGATACCAAAAGCCATGACATTTACATTACCAGTGAATTTCCCCAACCAAGATTCGATCAGTTGAACTTCAAAATCCTCACAATTTGGCACAAAAGTGTATTCAGGCTCGAACAATTCATCCAAAAATACCTTGTTAAAAACTAGCAGAAACGCAGGGTCGGGGAAAGGGTAGGATAGGAAAAACAAAGAAGTACTGGGGAAGAAGAAGAAGAGAGGAAGCTTTACTAAGGTGCCTGTGTTTGTTTTTGAAAAAATTAATGGGCTCTTGTACGAGTTATAGATTGTTTGGAGTAGATGATTATTTACTAAGGTGTGAAACTAGGATGGGATAAAAAGTTAGTAGGAACCATGGGTTGATTTGTTTTTGAAACAACTAATGGGCTCTTGCTATTTTTGTACGAGGTATAGGTTGTTTGGAGTAGATGAATGTAGGAGGGTTTTCTATGGTGGAACCAAAAAAGCACTTTTTTACAGTATGTGATCCAGTATGTCCATTGCATTGCACATGAATGCAAAACAAATACTTAAGAATATGCCGAGAAAATAATAGAATAATTGTAATTGTAGTATTGGTAATAGGTCCATGACATGTAAATTATTTATAGTACTTAAAAAGTTAGAAACTGAAGTAGGAGAACCTAGTGGATTAATCCAGCACGAATGATGCATCATACTCACTTATCATATCAAAGCAACTATAGTTTACTCGTTCTAAGCTAACTAGCAAGACATATCATACTCTGGACTAAGCACGCAAGCTAGTCAATCTAAACTCACTCTAATCTAGCAAGACACATCATACTCATTTCAAGCTAGCAAGTAGTCATATCTTACTCCTTCTGAGCTAACAATCAAGACACACTCTACTCATTCTAGCATCTAGCACGAATGATGCATCATACTCACTTCTGGTATCAAGCAAGCATAATTTACTCGTTCTAAGCTAACCAACAAGACACATCATACTCATTCTAAGCACCCAAGCTTCTGATTCTAAGTATTTGGGCTTCTGATTGGACGGGCCTACATACGCCGGTTGAAGGTTACACTCTTGCTTGATGATCTGCTCCGGTTCACCAAAGCATCTTGTCGCGTGTGCGGGGAAGAAATCATGCATGTCTTCGAAATGCTTCCTCTTGGCCTCGGACGACTCGTCAACGCATGAGGTTGGATAGAGGGATGTCCTCCACCATGACCAAATGTACCCCCATCAAACCAGGTCTTGCAGCTGAGGGGTTTCCACGCAAGCTACACATCTTATCGAAGTATTTGCTGGCATATCAAGGACCTCGATACCTGAGTCTTTGCCCACGTTGCTTGTTTCAGGGCGGTTCTGTCAACCTTCACCGTCGTGTCTGTTCTGCGAGTGGGGTGATAAGCTCTCCCATCATGAGTCAGACTGTCATATCGACATGGGAAGGGGGGCCTTGTTGGTCAAGCCGTCTATGTGCATGGTAGTTTGGGGCTCCTCCGGTTCCTCGATCACTGGGGTGGCCATGGTATGTGGAAGGGAGCGAGGGAGCAAGGAAGCAATGAGACCCTCAAATTGGGCTACAACCCAATTTAGTTGGCAGAAGATAGGGGTCTAGGAGGAGAGGGGAGCAAAGGGGGATGAGTAGGAGAGCATGGAAGCCGAGTTTGACTGAATTTCTGAGTTTTGGAATGCTCAAATGGGTCTATAGCCCAATTTAAATGGCAGAAGGAAGGCTCTGACTCAACTCAATGACTGAAGTTAAAGTCAATGGCGGTCAACAATGCTACCAATCGATGGTTATTCAAGTTGCAAACAAGGCTCGTGGAAGCATTTCAAAGTAGACACTATCTCAACATTTTAAATTTGAACTCGAAGCCATCCCGTGGAGATACCTATGATCAAAGTAGGTGAAGGCAAACTTCAACATAATTTCTCTCGCCGCAGGATTTAACTACAGAAATGAAAGTGAATTTCTTATAACATTTGTAGAGGTGATTTCCTACTTGACATCGTCTGCTTCGCTACATGTGACGTTCCATGCTCGTATACGGGTATTTATACGGTATCCGACATGACACGTCACTAG
>JAANSK020102018.1:0-16049 GCA_011763485.2 Isoetes engelmannii | reverse complement strand
TGAATTGGCCTTCTCAAAAAAGTTGTCTGGAGCAAAAATAAAAGAAAAGAAAAAACCGTAGACCTTCAGAAACATCAGAGCAACCCTACAATAATAAAAAGAATTTTCATATGTAATGGGATGGCCTAAATCATCTTAGCCAAACATAGTTTCGAGGACAATAACAAAAAGAATTTTCATATGTAATGGGATGGCCTAAATCATCTTAGCCAAACATAGTTTCGAGGATTTGATATCGATCATGCGCTCTAGACACAGCTGTAAGAATTGACATATGAGCCTTAGTAATTATGGGACTTCATGTCAGAAATGCTATAGACAAGAAAATAATATCAAATGCCGTCTGGAATTGGAACGAAGATGTCAAGTAGCAGAGTGGTGGCCATCTGGTAAAGTCACATCCGAATGTCGACACCTCGGAGGATATGGAGGACCACCATAGGGAAAGGGTAATGGTTAGGGCCAGCGTGTGTCGTATGGGGGACGAAGATTCGACAAATTGATTAGAGCAGGGACCGAGACGATGGTTTCCAATACAATTGTTGACATTTGTCGACATGTTTGTTAGTATATGCTATGTGATTGAACAAGAAGAGTTAAAATATTACCATAATTTTGTTTTTGACAATGATAGATCAACTTAGTGTTGTGGACATTTAGTCTACGTACGCCCTGTTTTCAAGGGTCGAGAATATTCTATTATAAGCGTCAACGAATATTCTGTCGGTGGCCGAAAAGAAGGGGGGACAAGTCAGCGGCAGCGGGGGAGAGGCCACTGGGTTAGGGCTGACGTGGCCGGTAAGTTCTCAGCGATGACTCCGGCGTGGCTTCTGCAACACACACGTCAGCACCGTCAAGATGCCGTCAAGCCACGCCAGCACCGTCACGACGCCGTCAAGCCTCCGTCTATCTCCGTCAAGCCTCCGTCTACAGCCGTCTCTGTCCGTCAACGGCGCAAGGTTGATGCTTGAGGCGAAAGGAAGAAATCGAAAATGGACGGAATGCTAGGTAAGAGTTCTTGGAGCTCTCTTTCTTTCTTTTTCTTTTGTTTTCCGTCTTTCTGCATTACAGAGCTTTTGCCGATTCTTTAGAACAGGGACTGCGTACTGATCCTAAATTGTTTGTACTTAGGTTTGCTGGGCCGATCGGGTGCAGCCGGAAGTCCGGCCGATATAAGTTGCAACCTAAAGATCGTGCCAGTTATGGCAGAGCAAGGACGAGAGTTATGCATACTCCATCTCTTCTCTGTCTTACTTTCTCTATTTTATATTGCATGTCTCCCCCATTTATGCTGTACACATCATACTTTCTGCCATATCTGCAACTCTCGGAGATCCCGCACAACTTACACATCAATTTTACAGCTCCATTCCGGCACTTGATTCGTTACTGATACACTGTTGTCTGTGCTTGATTGTCCAAGAATAGCGTATTAAAGAATCAATCAGTTATCTGGGCAATATTTTATCATTTTTTTAAGGATCAGGGCTGGACTTTGTGGTATAGGATGAGCAAAATGTTAAGTTAATGAAGGGTTGAAACAGGGGGTTAAGGGGCGAAATAAAGTCAGTTTTCTGCGGTCCCAAGCATTGCACTGCAGAGGCAGTTTGGTTGCCGTGGAAGCCGTAGAGAGACCTGGATTTATGAGCAGAAATCGTCATTGTGGGTCCTCAGCACCGCCATCTCTGTACATTTTTTAACATTTGTATGTCAGGCGATCTCTAGTTGGAGTAGTTGTATCATCCATTTTGCCGTTTTGCTATTCACACTAATCTTATCGATTTAACCTCTTATGCACCAGATCGGTGAATGCAAAATGCCCCAGTGTTTGCTGAGCTGATACAAGTTTACCTTCTTGTTACTGCTGCATTTGCCAGCCAAATCAAATTCCAGATTTCTACTTACCCAGTAAGATTCTTTTTTAGCACAACAAAAGAGGTTGTAAATTTTGTCTTCTTCTCACCGATCTAGCACAGACAAAGATTATAACCGCATCAGTCAACACTAGCAGTGGTTTCAAGTAAAATTTTATCATTTTACGCTTCTAGCAATTCAACTTGTCTCAATCCATGCCAATCTCGTGCGGGATAAGGTTTTTATGCAGATGCATTTCCAATGTCTAGCTCAAAAATAAAAAGTTCAAGTGGATATACATATCAGGTCCTCGTGTAGATCAATCAAGCAAAGTTTGCCAGTTAGGTGCTGCAGCAGTCAGACATGTGGGGTCCCATGTCTGATCATATATGGTGCTTCAGGAAGATGTGTAGACTCGATGATCCTTAGTTTTTCTTTTTCTTTTTTCCCTTTTTTGATCTGCGGTAGGCCTAACTACAAGGTGTAGAGCCTGAGCAGAAGCTTCTGTCTTGTAGTCTGAAGAGGATTTATTAAAATGAGGGGTTGCAGATTGGGGATGAAGGAGGTAGAGTCTCTGGCCATTTCTTGACAGCTCAGTACTTTTATTGCACAATTTTTAACCCTGCCATGGCCAAGATTGATCCAGCCAGCCTCTGGGAAATGACGCTCTGTACTTAAATATCATATGTTATGCAATCGCCCGTGAAATTTAACGATTTATTGTTTGGATTCTTGTAGCAGAAGCCCTTAGAAAAATTTCTTGAGGTTTGTAATAGCCAGAGGTGTGGGGGATGCTTCTTATCAATCATAGTGTGTGCGGATCTTCTCGATATGACTGCATGAATAGTTGGATCTTCAACAGATCCACAGTTTGCAGAATCTGCACAGTGATTTCGGTGCAATGCCTCGCCGAATTTCTGTAGACAGTTTTCCTTCTTCTCCACCACAACATTGTGCCTCTTCATTTTCTCAGGGATCCATACACACTGTTATTCCTTCTCATCCTCCCTCCATTTCGGATTCAATGTCTTCCTCTTTGACATGTTTCCCTAATTCTGATGGCTATGGCTGTGGGGTTTCAATTCAGAGATTTGGGTCCTCTTTAGAAGTCAATTTTTCTCAAAAAAGTTCTTCTAATTTTGTTCATCATGAGTTGTTCATCCCATCTGATGTTATTCATAGTAATGACAATTTGCAGCAGACGATGGAGCTTAACACCGGCTTTAATTCTGACAGTCATGAAATGGAAGAAGAACCCAGTATTAGGGAGCTTATTAGAAGGCTTGGGGATGGATATGAGGAGAATGCCCATTATTCTTCTATGCATGAGGATCCATTTTGCGTTAGGGAATGCAATGCACTAGGTCGAATTGATACCTCTGCTGCAGCGGCGAATACTGCAAAACCAGAGCCTCTCTTTCCTGAGATTAGTCGGAATGGCTCAGTGACCACTTCTCTCAGATTAATGCAGATGCCAGACGATGCCTTTGCTGTTGAGATGGCCGGGGCAGGAAAGAATTCAGGGAAAAGAAAGAGCTTCTCGCCTGAGAAACCCAAAGAAATTTCTCCTGCAGATCTCAATAATGTATATATCATCCAAATTCTTTGTTCGTTTAGATTAGAAGCATTTTCAAGCAATTTTCTTTTATATAGTTTTATACATATATATACGAAGCAGCTGATTATTTGAATTGTGACAGTGTTGTGAGGCAGTGGAAGAGCCTCTGAAAGGCAAGAGGCAGAAGAGCAGTGTTCCAGTTTCTAAGGAAAGAGAAGACATGAAGCCAAAGAGATCTGGCAGCGAAAACTCTGCAAACTCTAGCACTAAATCTGCAAAGGAAAATCAGAAACCGCCCGAACCGCCTAAGGATTATATTCATGTAAGAGCTAGGAGAGGCCAGGCTACCGATAGCCACAGTCTTGCTGAAAGAGTATGGCCCTTTCTGCCCTGTTTGTACACAGTTCGATTATTACCATAAGTTTTAACCCTGGTTGATAATTCTTGCAGGTTCGCAGAGAAAAGATCAGTGAGCGCATGAAATTTCTACAGGATCTTGTGCCAGGCTGCAGTAAGGTATGGCCTTGTTTGGCTTTTTCTTTCCTGTGCAAAGACGTCTATATGACTGATCGCCAGCTGCTATTTTTGTGGTCCAGGTTACTGGCAAAGCTGTGATGCTTGATGAAATCATCAATTATGTTCAGTCTTTGCAGCGTCAAGTTGAGGTAATTAAGGCTTGTTTGTCCTAAAGTATTTTCTGTTGCATCCAATTTTTCTTAATGGTTATTTAGATTTCGCTCAGAGTTGAATTTCTATAACCTACATTGTTAATGACAGTTCTTATCGATGAAACTTTCTGCTGTTAATCCTAGACTGGATATCAATCTAGAGAGTATCATGTCCAAAGAGGTGAGATTTGTTCTACATTTGCCCTTTTTTTGAGATTTGGATACCAAGGCATATCTCATTGTTTTTAGTTGATTCTTTCAGGTATCTCATGGATCTCTTCCAGCCATGGTTCTAGCATCTCAAACAGGCAATTACTTTCAATCTCAAACGCTACATCTCTCAGATCCAATGGCTTATGTTAGCTTGCAAGATGCCACTCAAGACCATGCCAGACTTCCAATTGATGTTCATGCAGAAAGCATGCCTCAGGTATTACGAGCACGGCTTTTTCAAAGTGGTTATCTCTGCAGCATCAATCAGATTTAACTTACATTCTTTTGAATGCACCTTTGTCTCTTGATAAGCATGCAGGCTTCAAGTGCTTGGGATGGGGACTTACATAGCATTGTTCAGATGAGCTTTGGACAAACTCTCCAGTCCAGTGCAGATGAAGGACATCATCCTTGTAAGTTGGCCTTTTGGC
The DNA here is from genome assembly GCA_011763485.2 of Isoetes engelmannii. Taxonomy (NCBI): domain Eukaryota; kingdom Viridiplantae; phylum Streptophyta; class Lycopodiopsida; order Isoetales; family Isoetaceae; genus Isoetes; species Isoetes engelmannii. Next base: position 11,325 of record JAANSK020102018.1, on the reverse strand, counting down.
AGAGAATCTGCTTGACCCTTTTGGTATCTCTTTTTGCATATATATTTCAGAGATTAGGTCACAGGTCAGCTTTAGTTTTATCTATTTTAGCTTCCACTATGACAGTTTTTCATTATTTTTCTCTTTTGCCCAACACTCCTAGGCTCATAAAAATGGAAGCTGATCATTATCAGCTGTGAATATCAAGGCTGTATCAATCAAGTGCAGCAAAAAAAAAAGGGGTGTTGCAGAAAGGGGGATGGCCAGTTTTCCACATTATTATTATGGTGATTTTTTGTCATATCTTCCAGAATGACCTCATCAGGAGATTATAATATACAGATTGGGCTCATTTTATAAAGAAAAAAGACCAATCTATTCCCAAAACGTGTCCTTTGGAGGATTTTCTAAGCCATCATTGAAATTGTGAAGACTGCAATCGAAGTCAGCCATTGTACTCTTATTAACCTCAGAAATATTTATGTTAGTAAAATAATATTGTACAGTTCTAAATGAGGTGAGTGGAGAGTTTGTTACCAAATTTCAGTAATTTACTCTTCCTCTCTCATTGGTAATCGGGTTGAATAATAAAAATATGTCTCCATTGATTGCTTGCAGTTAAAAATACCAAAAAATTCTATGCTCAGGCTTTGGAGTAAATGATTGACAACCTTCTTAGTTGCAATATTTTAGTCTAGTGTCATGTTCTCGGTGGACTTAACAAATATATAGTTTTGTACATATATATCAATACTTAATTATATAAAGGATTTAATAACAAATTTAGTTGTTTACATATTATTTTTATCTCGTTGGCCTTAATTTAGTGTTCTATTATTATCAAGTATCAAGGATAAAAAATGAGCTCTACAATTTGGATATAAGTTGCATGCATGATCAACCTGGAGGGATGTTCCATACTGCAACTTGCTATAAACTAATTTCTTCAAATTTTAGAATTCAAACATTTTCATGTCTTGTGAATTTCAAAAAGAATGTTTATGAAGAACCTCATCATACCAATTCAGTTTGTCTTGATACTGAAGGTTGAAATGTGCATTCAAAAGCCAGCTTGTTATTATTTATGGGAAGAATAATGGAATTATCAACACCACACGTATTTAGATGACTAGAGACAAATCTGAACTGAACCTAGGGGGACAAAGAATAAGCGGAGATTCGTTGCTTTCGCGAACATGTTGCATGTATTTCACTCAAAATAAATACTTTTGACATTGGCTATATAAAATGTATTTTGCTCGAAGAATGCAACATTGAAATAAGAGCACAAAATCTTGGCATCATTAATACTAATGTAACTAGCCTCCAGGTTGCTGCTAAGACCCAGTGTAACTTTCCATTTCTAGTGCATATTGTCACATGCTTTGTCAATATTTTAGTAGAGTTGTTGGTACTAGACAAAATTACTATTGACAAAGAATTGGAAGTTTATGTCCTTTCTTGCAACCTTCTGAAGCCTCTTCAAGGTCATTGATTCTATGGCACTGACAAAGAAATTACAAAGAACTTATCCCATGGTGAAGACCTTTAAAGTCCTCGTTCAATGTTTCTATTATTTACTTCTACATTTGACTTTACAAAGTTGAAAACGTGTGCATGCACAAATGCAGATTATTCCATGATGTTCTTCATACGGTAACTTTTTCTAGACAGAAATAAATAAAAATTAAGGTGGCACAGAGACAATTTACAAGCACAAAATTCGCCCTTACTATACCCACATAATTCAAACTCTGTTTTGTTGTTTTCATTATTAAAGTACTAGTAATGGTGCCCAACATTGCTGGGCATAATTTGGGAACATATAATATTGAAAGTTTGTCCATTTGCATATAATAACGTCTGGGCAATTGGATCATTTTGGGAACTTGTAGATCTCAATGCCATGTCTATGAGTTGTTGATGTTGTGTATTTTATCTCATATGAATATGGATGTGCTATGGCTATGAATATGGATATGTCATGGCTATGGATGTGCAACACCAGATAACCCCTTTACTGCATCACATTTATTGTGTTATTTAGTGTGACCTTGAAAAAGCTTCAGTTTGAACCATTGACGAAAAGTATATTGCAAAACAATGGGATCTTTACTTACACTATAGTAAGGCATAACATTAAAGAACTTATAATACAACCATTACCATGTTAGAACTTATATACATGCAACTTCCAAAGAAGCTGTGGAAAAATAAGAATAGGGCAATCAGCCATAAAGTCTTCTTCAAGCATGTCAGTTTGATTGTGGTGTGCGTTTCAAGTTGAATGAAAATTCAAATGGTTCAGCAATAGCAAAAATTGAGATCGTTTTATAACTTCTTACAGATTAGCATTACATCAAGTGCATTTTGTCATTGGCTTGCACATTGCCTTCCTACATCAGTCATATAACATAAGTCCACTTAAAGGCAGCCAGAGATAGATAGAACCCCTCAACATTGTGGCAAGCAGTTGTAGCAGTTGTGGCCACGAGGGAGACATCTTTTTCGAGCTCCTGCAATGTGAGAGAAGCTTCAAGATGCTGTCTCTGATGCCGAAATAATGGGAAAAACTTTCGATAACACAATGTCTTGCGCCTCAGCGTCAAACGGAAGAGTCATCTTTGCAAAGAAAGAGCTGAAGTGTGATGAGAGGAATTGATTTACCTATTCTGGGGTAGAAATGACATTATTATTATCACATTGAAGAGAAGTCAAAGCAGTACTCTGGCGCTTCAAACGAGCTGCCTGAAAAAAAAAAAAGCTTTGGAGCACCTATCTCCATCCCTGAGCCAAGAAAGTCCTGCTTTCAGGTTAGCCGCCCTTACGCACTGTTCCTCTAATTCTTGGATGTGTCTGACGAGTTCTGCTTCTCGCGCATAATTGGAGCCCTATGTCCTTAGCTGCTCCAACTCGTCATACTTCTGCCTCAACAAGACTCTCTCTTGTTGGACGTGCGCAGGACCCCATTGCTTTGCAAAAGCTTTAACATTGGCAAGAGCCGATACTAGAGTTCTTATCGGACCCGAATAAGGAGTAGACTACCAGACCTGCTTGCAGCTATCAAGAAAGTCCTCATCTTTCAAGTATTGGGAATTGAGCTTAAAACTGTCTTCCCACGAACATGAATGGGAACAACACTATTCCCAATGATCTGGGGGTGGTAATCAGACACTATTTGGACGACAAAGTTCTTACGAAAGAGGCTATGGAGCATGTGGCGCGCGTGCATATTGGCATATCACCTATCATGTCGGGCTGCAGCTCTCAGTTCCTCTTGAGCACCATTTGATCAAGTGAAACCAACATCTCCTGCAATCTCCAGAAAACTATGCTCAAATAGAACCCTATCCCGTTGTTCTTTTTCAAAACCTCAGACTATCTTGCCACCACCGAGCTTATCCTGCGTGTCTTCAACCATATTGAAATCCCCAAAGAGCAACCACGCAACATTGTCCCTTTGCTTCCTTATCTTGTTCCTCAAAGAGACCCACATGAATGGATCCTCGCTACCTAGGAACATTAGAAGCATAAACATTGACAATGCTTCATTCATGTGCATCCTGCTTCCACTTGATTATTGACCATCTGCTCCACTTATCCTTAGTCGCGAAAACCACCCTAGTATTCAAAGACCATGAAATAAAGGTACCCCCACGGAATTTTCCAGAGATGCTCGTCAAACCAACATGCTGACGATCCATGCTGTTCAATAAGCCTCCTACAGAACCTCTATAGCACTTGTGCTCTTGCAAACAAAGAATCTGCGGAGCCAAACTCCTAAGGATCCAAGCATAAAAGTGGGGAACACTTTTTGTGTCGGCGACACATGGTGCTTGTGCTATGCTTTAAAAACCGTTTCCTTTGTATTTTAATTTTTTTTTTTTCAATATTTTTTTCTAGCACGCATTCATGTTTCGCCTTAGCATATAAAATTTCAGCTCAAATGGATTTGTCAATGGGGTGCTTATGCTATGCTTGGTGGACGCGAAACTGTACCCCAGTTCCATGCTTAGACCCAACTATTTGTGTGGCTCTAGTCCGCTTTGTGGGAGAAGACTTAAGGCGCCTTACATTCCAACTTACGACATTAATTTCAAAGACAATTAATCAAGCGAACCTTTTTTCTTTCTTCTCTTCGCGGCTTTATGCACAGGTAAAGGCGAACCATCAAAGACAACCGTCGCGAGCTAATCAACTGGCTGCATCGTAGCATCTCCATCGAATGAGTTATCTGAAGCAGAACCTGAGCAGTCTCCATCATCTATGGCACCTGAGGCCAGATGAGCATCGTCAACCTGGTCAGCGCAAGAGATATGCTGAGTCCGCTTCTGGCGCCTAGACCTAACCTCGGTCCAATCCTGGTGAATGGTGAGGGCAAGGAAGCAGAGGAGGTCGTTGGCACTATTGGCAGCGGGGGACACTGGGCAACAGGTGTCAATGCCACTTGATGAACAGGGGGTGGCGAGGGCTGCACAAGGACATACTGTGGAGAAGGATGAATAGACACCAGAGGCAGAGGAGGGGGCACAACAGAGCTCCTAGAGGAAGAAGATGGAGAGACGACAACGGCTTTGGGAGGAAAACAACTCAAAGCAGAGACTAGGAGCTTGAAGGCTTGAAAGAGGGAAACCAGCTTGTCCGATTTGCAAAGAGGGAAGGTCGGTGATGCTCCGTAAAATGCGGCCACAGGTATAAGCGTCAAGGACAACGACGGCGTTGAGTGGTGATTCCGGAAGGGTATCCCAGGTCATACATGTGCTCCCAGAGCAGTGTGACTTGACTGCAGAGGGGGCTGCTGATGCGTCCTTCGTTCTCGGGGAGAAAACCCATTATGTGTTGCAACCAGAAGTAGTAGCAGCTAAATTTTTCCAGATGTAACAACTCCGGTTGTGCTGCAACAGTATCTTGCTGCGGTTACTGCTGCTCTGATGCCTAGAAAGCGGGTGCCTGTGCCAGTAAAAGGTCGAGGGAGAAACACTGACGACAAGGGTTTCCTGGAGAATCAGACAGAAGGAGCTCCCGGCGCTTCTTCAAACTTCATGGAGCTTGAAACAGACCTCTTAACAACCTTTGAGAATCAGCAGGGCAGGGATGCTACCACAGAGAGGGAAAAAACTCAGGGGAGGAACTCATTGGCAAGCCCAAAGGAGGTCGAGTCCGCAAAGCAAAAGGTACTGCCTAGAATTGTGGATTATAGAAGAAAACTAAATGGTAGATGCTACTATGGCAACCCCAGTGACTGGCACATATGTGCCTAAATAGCGCGAATTTCCCAGCAGGCAGAAGCTTCTGAGGCAAATCTTCATGCGGAAAGTGCAGCTTCCCACGGATCATCTCATTCTGTAGCATAAATAACCTCAGCATCACAGCCCGATGATGTGATTATTGAAGGAACCCAGGAGCTTTTGGATGAAGTTAGCGGTCTCCACACTTCATACAGCCTGCAGGACGCTCCACATGCTTCTTCTGCTTCCCCTTTACCTGGGGATTCTATGTTTTCTCGTTCCTGATCAGGTGTGCCAAGAATAGGAAAGTATGCCCACTCTTCTGCAGAGCCTCGGTCTGCTTGGAGAACCAATGACTCAGTACATCGTGTGATGCATCCCAGTTTCAGTGACTGGCTTAAGAAGGACTTGCCTTCCCACAGGATTGATAGAGTCTCTGAAGCCATCTACTTTTTTCGCAAAGGCAACAAGCAAGACATCATGAATTCATTGAAGGGTGATGCCCAGCATGTTGTCTCGCCCCCACTCGGTGACATTGAGCAAGTCCCATCAGGGGGGCGCTATGAGGATGCAGTGGTTGTTAAAATTGACCAAGAGGAGCATATGAAGTACATTGAGAATTTAGTGGCGTACTCTATTGTATGCTACTGGATTGGAGGCAATTTTGATATCAGAAGGATCTCCGGGTGGCTAAGCTTTCTTTTGCGTCTAGAAATCATATCTCCTCTTTTGAATCTATCAAATCTTTGGGTAAGGGTTTTTTTCTTGTAATGTTTAAGGCCATGGAGATGTTAATAAATTGGTGGCTAAGGCAGTTGACTCGATGGGTGGCACCATCGTTCTGTTCCAAAACTATTTTTCAGGGTTTTCTATGATATGCCTCTCAGAGCAAAGATTCCTTCTTGGTTCCAGATTCTTGACTTGCCTCCTGATCTGCTTGCACCCTCCTTCCTCAAGTCGATTGCAATGGCTTTTGGTGTCCACATCGCGCACTCCTTATCCGATGGTGCGAAGGTATGCGTGGCGCTTCCAATAGACAAAGAGATCCCAGAATAAGTTGTCATTCAAAATGGCTTATTTTTCTCCCGCTTCAAGCTGCGTTTGTTGAATGCTGTTGACCTCTCTCGCTGGTTTCCCTCTTTCAAGCTCCCAACCTCTGTTTTGAGTTCTTTTCCTCCCAAAACCGATGTTGTCTGTCCATCTTCTTCCCCTAGGAGGTCTGTTGTGCCCCCTCCTCTACCCCCCGTGTCTGTTCATCCTTCTCCACAGTCTGTTTGATACGAATGTGCTCTTCTTATCTGCAAAACTCTGAAACACGGTTAATCAAATCAACTTGAATCTCTGGAACTGGATCTTTTGGCACAAATTCACCACCCAACCGGACTCAGACTTGTGAACACTGCAAAGGATCTTTGGGTCTTCCCAATTCTGAGAGTCTACCATCCAACTGGATAACCTCTCTGGGATTTATAAACCTTCCCAATTCTGAGAGTCTGTCATCCAACTGGATAACATCTCTTGGGATTTCAATATCTCTGTTAAGATTCACACAAGACTTGACTTATAACATCAATTAGAATGGTATTCCCCGGAATCATAATTTTCTCTAGATTTCTATATATATTCTTCTACAGATCCGTTGATCTTATACTGGACGTCACTTCTTTGAGAAAGGTGTACCTTTTACTTAATTTGGATTCCCTTTAGCTAAATATGGACAAAGCTACGCCAGGCTAATCCGACCACATCGAGTCCTTTCCGGATCCTTTTCCTAGTTCCGGTTTTAATAGGTCGCTACAATAGTAGTGACCACTTTTAACTTAGTTAATTTATTAGTTTTAAGTTCAAAGGTTTTCTAAGCTTAAATAAATTACATCTTATTAACTTATTTCAATTCAAACCATACTAATATTTTGCCAGGCTTTAAACAGAGATTGCATCTGTGTTCATCCTGCAAGTCTTCTGAGCCACACCCCCGAGCTCGTGCTATATCAATTCCTTCCCTTCCCGAGGCTGATTGTCCTTGATCATCTGCCTTGCTGGGATAAATTCATTCCTTCTCGTTTCAAGACTGATCGAACTCCGTCATCTTCCTTGCGAGATTAAGTTCATTCCTTCTCGTCTCAAGACTGATCGAACTCGATCATCTACCTTACGAGAATAACTTCTTTAAAGACCGATCGAACTCGATCGTTTGTCTTAAAGACTTCAATCCCTTCTCAAAGACCAATCGAACTCGATTGTCTATCTTGAGAAGTAACAACCTTTTTCCTAAAGCTAGTCAGCTGACTATCTGCCTTGAAAGGTTTCTTCCTTTTCCCAAAGCTAGTTACCTGACTATCTTCTTTGAAAGGATTTCCTAGGCTGGTAAACTTACCATCTGGATATAAGACATCATTTCTAAGGATCTGGATTCTGTGCTACAGTCACAGGTTACCTCCTTAAGTCTTTAATCTAGAGCAACATTTGATTAAAGAAACTCTTTCTTTAACTCTAATTAACTCAATCCATTCAGCACTCACAAGCACAAACAACTTAGTTACTTATCTTACTCAGATAACCAGTCTGAAGATGTCGTCTCTCTTAGACTTCTGCCTTTTCTTTGTCTCATTTTGCTCCTCAGCAGCTTCAATTTTCTTTGATCATGTCAAGCCTCAAGCTTAGTTCTTGACAATCAGTGTTCCTTTCTTACTTCCCTTTGTACACATAATACCTCATGTATACATAATCAAAGCAAATCCCAAAAATAAAGTTAAAACTTCACTAAAGCAAATGATTGCATGCTTTTTTGTGAGACACCTGCATCAAAATTCCAAAAGAGCAAAGACAACATTCCGGCCTTACTGTCACAACTCAAAGAAGAACTCAAATAAGATTAACACGCAGGAATTTCCGTTAGTTTTATAAAGCTTTAGAGTACTACTGCTAATTCAGTTGCACAATGCAATTTTCCAGATGCAGCATATTCACATCTAAAATTTATCTCTTCTTTAAAGAAAATCAAACTATTTCAATTCTTTTTTCTTTTAATGCCAGTAGCATTCTTTTCTAACTACTTTTGCTCTCTATGTCTCTATTTACTAGACAACAACAGTTCAATAGCTTCTTAGAATGATTGCAGTAGATATCCAATTAAACTGAAGATTTATTAAATCATCTTGCTTCTTTTTCTTTTTATAATAAGATCTACAGGTTGTAGTATCTATATGATCCTCTGCAATTTTCTCTCTCAACTAGTTTCCTTACCTAGAATGCTTAGCATAATGGCAGTAACAACTAATGCATTCAGTCATGGCATAAACAAGATCTGGAAACGATTTAAGGCTCTAATACAGGATTATTATTTAACAAGATCTAACTTTCGCTCTGATACCAATTGATACGAATGGGCTCTTCTTATCTGCAAAACTCTCAAACACGGTTAATCAAATCAACTTAAATCTCTGGAACTGGATCTTCTGGCACAAATTCACTACCTGACCGGACTCAGACTTGCGCACACTGCAAAGGATCTTTGGGCCTTCCCAATTCTAAGAGCCTGTCATTCAACTAGATAACCTCTCTGGGATTTATGGATCTTCTCAATTCTAAGAGTCTGTTATCCAACTGGATAACCTCTCTTGGGATTTCAATATCTCTGGTAAAGGATTCACACAAGACTTGACTTATAACATCAATTAGAATAGTATACCCCGGAATCATAATTTTCTCTCGCTTTCTATATATATATTCTTCTACAAATCTATTGCATCTTATACTGGACATCACTTCTTTGAGAAAGGTGTACCTTTTACTTAATTTGGATTCCCTTTAGCTAAATATGGCCAAAGCTACCTAAATTGGCATGATCCGACCACATCGAATCCTTTCCGTATCCTTTTTTCTGGATTCCGGTTTCAACAGGTCGCTACAGTAGTAGAAACCACTTTTAACTTAGTTAATTTATTAGTTTTAAGTTCAAAGGTTTTCTAAGCTTAGATAAATTACATCTTATTAACTTATTTCAATTCAAACCATACTAATATTTTCCCAAGCTTTAAACATTGAGATTGTATCTATGTTCATCCTGCAAGTCTTCTAAGCCACACCCCCAAGCTTGTGCCATATCACTGTCACTTTGCAGCCCTCGCCACCCCTTGTTCATCAACTAGCATTGACACTTGTTGCCCAGTCTCCCTCGTTGCTAATAGTGCCAGCGGCCTCCTCTCCTTCCTCCCCCTCACCAATTCACCAAGATTGGAACGAGGTTAGGTCTAGGCACCAGAAGCGGACTCAGCATATCTCTTGGGCTGACCAGGTTGACGATGCTCATCTGACCTCAGGTGTCGCGGATGATGGAGATTCCTCAGGTTCTGCTTCAGATAACGCATTTGATGGAGATGCCACGATGCAGCTAGTTGATCAGCTCATGATGGTTGCCTTTGATGGTTCGCCTTTACCTGTATATAAGCCGCGAAGAGAAGAAAGAAAAAAGGTACGCTTGAATTGTCTTTGAAATGAATGTCGTAAGTTGGAATGTAAGTGGCCTTAAGTCTTCTCTCACAAAGCGGACCAGAGCCACACATGTAGTTAGGAGTTTGGCTCCGCAGATTCTTTGTTTGCACGAGCACAAGTGCCATAGAGGTTCTGTAGGAGGCTTATTGAACATCATGGGTCGCCATCATGTTGGTTTGGCGAGCATCTCTGACAGATCCCATGGGGGTACCTTTATTTCATGGTCTTTGAATACTAGGGTAGTTTTCACGGCTAAGGATTAGTGGGGCAGATGGTCAGTAATCTAGTGGAAGCAGGATGCACATGAATGGGGCATTGTCAATGTCTATGCTTCTAATGTTCCTATGCAGCGAGCATCCATGTGGGCCTCTTTCAGGAACAACATGAGGAAGTGGGGGGACAATGTTGCGTGGTTGCTCCTTGTGGATTTCAATATGGTTGAAGACGCGCAAGATAGGCTCGGTGGTGGTGAGATAGTCTCAGGTTTTGTAAAAGAACAATGGGATAGGCTTCTATTTGAGCATAGTTTTCTGGAGATTGCAAGAGATGTTGGTTTCATTTGGTCAAATAGTACTCAAGGGGAACTAAGAGCTGCAGCCCGACATGATAGGTGCTATGCCAATATGCACGCGCGCCACATGCTCCCTAGCCTCTTTCGTAAGAACTTCGTCCTCCAAACAGTGTCTGATCACCACCCCCAGATCATTGGGAATAGTGTTCTTCCCATTCCTGCTCGTGGGAAGACAGTTTTTAAGCTCAATTCCCAGTACTTCAAAGATGATGACTTTCTTGATAGCTGCAAGCAGGTCTGACAGTCTATTCCTTCTTCGGGTCCGATGAGAACTCTAGTATCGGCTCTTGCCAATGTTAAAGCTTTTGCAAAGCAGTGGGATCGTGGGGTTGTGCGCACGTCCAACAAGAGAGAGCCTTGTTGAGGCAAAGTATGAGGAGTTGGCACAGTTAAGAACCCATGGCTCTAATTATGCGCGCGAAGCAGAACTCGTCAGACACATAATTGGAGGAACATGATGTAAGGACGACTAAGCTAAAAGCACGATTTTCTTGGCTCAGGGATGGCGATAGGTGCTCCAAAGCTTTTTTTCAGGCAGCTCGTTTGAAGCGCCAGAGTACTGCTTTGACTTCTCTTCAATGTGATAATGGTGATGTCATTTCTACCCCAGAACAGGTAAAGCAATTCCTCTCATCACACTTCAACTCTTTCTTTGCAAACTCTTCCGTTTGATGCCGAGACGCAAGACATTGTGCTATCTAAAGTTTCTCCCATTATTTCTCTGCATTAGAGACAACAGCTTTCAGCTTCTCTCACATTGCAGGAGCTCGAAAAAGCTGTCTCCCTCCTGGCATGTGACAAATTTTGAACTATGCGTAGTGATGATCCGCAACAACTTCAAGGGTAGCTCATGACATTTATAAAACCACAGATAGAAATGCGGGGTCCAAATTTACTCCACATGGCATTCCATAGAGATGGCATCCTCAAACATGACCCCACCAATCCTATTGCGAGGCAAATTTCATAATGTAGGCAGCGTTGGGGAAACCTTTTGCCCCCTACCGGAAAAATTCCTGTAGTTTTCTCCCCTAATCGGAATTTATGATTTTG
>JAANSK020101907.1:0-16051 GCA_011763485.2 Isoetes engelmannii | reverse complement strand
TTAGAAAGGGGCAAAATTGGAACCCAAAATCAAGGCTAAAAATATTTGCCCGATTTCTGGAAGATCGGAATTTTTTTTCGACAGCCAAAACCCTTAAAATCATAGGAAATCAGATTAAGAAAAAATTCCAAAAAGTTTTCGAAATGCCAGAAAAACCGAATTTAAACAATAGATATAGGACAAAAATAGAACTGAAATGATGCATCCATAACAAAGTCTTTCTTGCAGTACCAGAAGCATTTGCAAATCAGTTCATAAACCACCCGCGAAAATACATTTGAGGTTCATGTATATAGTTGTAGCTGAGGCGACACTCATTTAGGATTGTCATTTTGCAGGTATTGCCATCAAAATGTTTGGAAGTGAAACTGAGTGGCTCTGCAGCCAATGGAGATTCACCAACTACAGAGTCTCCTATACTGTTCTCCTAGTCAATTGGCAATGTAGCGTTCTTTGATTGGTGTTATATTTTTAAAAGAAGACTTGACAGTTTGTGATTTTGATTACTAGTATATATATCCAAGTGAGAAATAGGCTAAAGATCCTTATCAGGTTTCAGTAACTATTCCTGTAGAGGGATACACTCCTATAATGTATCAAATTCAACTTCTATGTGGTCTTTATGTTGAAGCTCATCTATTGTAGAGAATCATCAAAAACTTAAGAATTCTGGTTCGAACAGTTGGCCAACATTTGGAGTTCTTCACTTGACTGATATGAGATCTTCATTATTGAAATTTGCCTTTCTCTGATACATAATTTACAATGTAGCTTTACAATTCTGGGAGTAATGGTTTGTTGTGCTGGTTTTTGTCATAAAACGCGCATAGAGCATAAGATAAGATTCTATTGTTATTTTTTAGCAACAACTGGTGCACAAATTTTTTGTAGCACGGACTTGAAGCATTGCCAAAATTGACCATTCTCTCAAGCTCTTTTGGATATGTAAATAATCGTACTACTAATGTGTTTTTCAAGGTATGAAATAACTGTTCAATACATTTTGTTGGAGTCACTTCATAGGCAAGTAGATTTATGGAGGATTTATTGACTCAAACAACCTCAGGTTGACAGTGCCCTTGAAGTGGATGTTGCTGCTACAGGTGTCAATTAATTTGCTGAGCACGACAATAGTGTACAAGTTCACAAGTCTGCAGTAAGGACACACAATGCCATCTGATGCCAAATTTTATACAAGCTTGCAATAATGTGAGCTATGTGTGTTTTTAAAGTGTAAACAAGCTTGTGACGGCATAAGCCATTTATTTGAGGGAAGCTTATATGATCATTACTGGCCCATGTTTGTCAAGAGCCAACTATGACACTCTAAGGCAGTCATAAGATGTCATTCCGGAAATATGTTAATGGCAAGTACCAAATATAAATATAATGAGTTACTACATGATTTTTGGCATTTCCATAGGATGAGGACATCTTGAATTGCCTTCTTGGAAAATAAATCTATGCTCCATTTATACAAGTTTTGATATTCAATGACACTCAACAAGACGTGATCTCCGAATACCATCATGTTGCATATATATAAGGAACTAACATTACGTCTATTGTGATAATATTCATATTATCAGTATTGTGCATATATGGATGCGTTTAAATGTAATATTCTTGTGTAACTTTAAGAGATTCAAGGGGTTTTTTTCCCAAGATCCCACTGTAGGATGAATGCGAGCGCTGCAGACTTTGTTTTTGCATTATGTTCTGATTTTGGCATTCCATTATAGGCCTCGGAGTTCTAGTGTGGCACCATAAATATGTGAACTTGGATTTCTCACATATGTACTTTGAAACATGTTAATGTTATAAGGGGCACGATAACAAAGGCCCACTAGTAGTGCTGGATGAATCTGAATGTTCCGATAAATATGACCCTCCCCCCTTTCATTCCCATCCGTAAACAATAAAACTAGATGTCACACTGTAACCATTCAAGAGAAACAAAACATGAGCCTACAATGCATGGGACTTAAAGGTGTTTATCGAACTGAAATTAGCTGCTTCTTCATTAATTGGTTGATCGTATCTTTTACTTGTGATACTCAAATTAAATTTTCAATTTCTATTTTATTTTATTCTCAAGCTCATCAACTCGAGGAGAAGAACATTATTTGCTTGATAATCAACTAGGCTTGCATGTCACCAAAATTCATTAATAAGGTATGTCTCATATGTTTTGCACATCGAGAGGCTATGGAAAGCAATTAAATGATCAGCTAAATGATTATAAAGGATTGTCCCAATTAAAAGATCAGCTAATTGACTCAATGGTCTAATAATGTATATATACCAATTGTATTTAGAAATCAAAGAAGCATTTAGAGCAAACTTGGAGTACCCAAAGATGAAGATATTGTATAATGACTTGCACATCGTTGTAGAGTCTCAGGTTAGGCCATCATTGCATGGTGTCCAGACGTATTACACGCGGGGCACCTTGGATGGACTTTTGCCCTTGTGCAACGCCTTACACGTGTCATATGAAGTTAAGAATTTTTCCTAAAAACACAAAACCAACAAAACAAAAACCATGCAAACACACTTTTGGTCTTAGGAGGGCAACACTCGCTGCGCACCTTGTTATTTTCTTAAGCTTTCATATTTTTTCTTCCCTTGGGGTGAGATTCCACCACGACAGTTCTTGGTGTGGTAGTTCACGCCAACAAATTTGGAAGAGCCGTCTTGCAAAATGCTAGAGGAGCTCAGATTCCACTAAGGGCAATTAAGAACGGCAATTTAAGTTTAGGATTAGGCTCGGTTTAGTGTGTAATTGCCAAAAATGCCAGAGGAGCTCAGATTCCATTAACGGCAATTAAGAACGGCAGTTGAGGTTTGGGATTAGGCTCCGTTTAGTGTATAAGGGTGAGATTCCACTACGACAAGGCAATTGTCTAAAATTTGCCTTTTTAATGCTGGAACTTCCAACTCCCAACCCTCACCTGCCGTTAGTTAAAGCATCATTTTTGGCAGTTATACACTAGACTGAGCCTAATCCCAAACCTAAACCGCCGCTCTTATTTGCGGCTAATGGAATCTAAGGTCCTTCGGCATTTTGCAAGATGGCTCTTCCAAATTCGTTAAGGTGAATTACCACAGCAAGAACTACTATAGTCGAATTTGGCTCTAATTGCCAAAAATGCTGCTTTAAGTGACGAGGGATAAGAGCTGGGAGTTGGAAGTTCCACTGTTAATGATAGATTTTAGATTAATTACCTTCCGCTACGTGGAATCTCACCCTTATCCAAGTTTTCGTCAAATTAGCAGAGCTGGCATGACAACGTGGACGGCTACAGGTGGCAAAATGTGAGCCATCCGTGGCAAAATGTTCCGGATTGGAAATGCATGAAAATAGCAGATGGCAATTGGCGGGTTATCGAATCGGCTGTTTGAAAGCCGGATCTCCGTACTTAGCCCAGACTTGGATTATCACAACACTGTTGTGTGACGGATTTGTAGGCAAGCATGGCTGCAACATATGGAGAATGGCGACTAGAACAGAGCCCCTGCTTTTGAGGTCAGAGGATTTGCATTTTCATTTTCATACTACTAGATTGATGTATAGCTTTTGCTCATAACTGTCTGGAACTATACATTTTGACTTTCCGTCTTATCGTGGATTTGGAAACTGCCTTTGCTAGGATTCTTCGTAATGCTTTATTACAATGCACAGCATTATTTCATTTTTGTTTCTCTTTTGGCTCATTCAAGTGATTGTTTGAGAAAATGATATGAGTTCTTGCATTGTTGTTTACGTTCGGTTATGCTATCGGGGATCGTGATTAATGCCGTTCTTGCTTGGTATACATGCTGCTAGTTTGCTTCATGTCAGATACTATTGTTGATTTTGCAGTTGAACGATTCTGTAGGTAAATGAATGGAATTTTATCAAATGAAGCAGATGGCATACTGATGTATTGTTTTAAACTTATATTTTCTGAAAAACATAAATTCACAGCAATCTTGTTGGTATTTTGGAATTTTTCTTCGCTGATTAATAGCAGTTGGCCAATTGACCTGTTTGACCAATTGTTAGATCCGTAGCATTAGCTATATCATATCTTTTCCACATTATATCAGGCTTCTCCATACATTATATCAGGCTGACCCATTCATGGATTCGCCTATAATTATCTACACATCTGCTGCCTTTGTTAGGTTCTAATATGTTATCAGGTATTTTTATCAAAAGAACATGCTCATATCCCATTTCTGGTTTTGAACTGAACCTTAAGCTGCATGCATGTATTTGGATCACAATTGAATGCAGACTTTATAATTTAACACATGGAGACACGGACAGTTGCTGAAGAGCCAATGACTTTCGCCAGTCATGTATCATCCCCATGTCTGGGAGAAGATGCACTTTTTATCCCAGATGGTGTTCCTCATTCTATATCCCAGCCAGGATATGTGATGGTAGAAGAACCTGCCATGACTGCCCACCAGTTAGAAACTCTCAGACGGCAGATTTGTGTGTATGCAACCATCTGTCAGCAGCTTGTGGAGATGCACAAAGCGAGCATGTCTTATCGGCCAGCTCTATCTGGTTAGTCTCTTCACTATGTACCCATGTGTGTTGCATAATATTAAATATAAATATTAGAGGCATTTCCAAGTTACGTTCTGCATCATGTTATGACAAGATAGAAACATCTATAGTACGACTAATATGATACATTGATAATACACTTGTTTGTCAGAAATGTGTTTGGTTGCCCTGTTGATCTTTCTAACTCGAACATTGGCAAAAGAAAGTTTGCTTATAAGAGCATCTCATGTAGGTCTTCTGTTACCGTTTACAACTTTCTTGGACTTCTCATGCATGCTATTATCACTTTTTATCTCTTTTGATTTACAGGAGCCATGTTTCCAGGTCATCCAGTGCTCTTTGATTCATTGGTTGGGACACATAAAACACCATCTAGGCATAGATGGGCCCCAAGTGACATCCAGCTTCAGATATTAGAGAAGTATTTTGACCAAATTAATGGTACCCCAAATAAGCAAAAGATAAAAGAGATAACTGCAGAGCTTAGCCAGCACGGACAAATTACTGAAACGAATGTGTATAATTGGTTCCAAAATAGAAAAGCACGAGCGAAACGGAAACATCAGTCAGTCATCCATAAAGATGGTGGTTCAGGAGGAGACACGGATGGTGATTCTGCAGATAAGAAGATTAGGCTTGATATTAGTCCAGACAACCTCAGTGGTCCTAATTCTGGAGGAAGTTCTGGGATTCATGTATATGATCAAAGATCAGGTGTCCTGCCTTTGTATTGATTCGACTGTTAATACTTCCAGTTTACTAGGGATGGTAAACGAACATCATAAAGATGGTAAGAACTTGAATGGCAAGTCTGAAAAGCTGGTAACTTTATAATAATGATTTGACTGAAAAATGGGGCAGTGTCAACAAATCAGGTTTTCGTTTTTGATCAGTTCATGTTGAATGGAAAGCATGGCAGGTTCCTTCAGGCCAATTGGGCCACAAGTGGGAACCGTCAAGGTATTACATTTTTCTTTCAACCTATATGATTACATTGAGTTTGGGTAGATCATATGTCTGTGGAAATATAAGCTTGCAAAAGCTGGCTATTCTTTGCAAGTTTTTGTTGAAAGTGTTGGCAGAGTAGAATCTCAAAAGCTTCTGACCCTTGAATGAGAACAGGTTCTTCTTGAGCAAGTAAAATTCAATGGTTTAATCGTAAAATCCATCTTTGTTTAGAAGTCATCATTGGCACAGTTTCTTGTAAAATTTCAACAGGGTGTACATTATGTATTTTTGGTGTTTATCAAATTGTTCAATGTATTTTGGTTCTGATTTAATTGCATGCTGTTTGTGGAAGCTTATAAAGCCTAAGCATCATAGACACTGGATTCAATACTGGAATGGAATGGAATGGAATGGTGGGAACCTTATCAAACCTAAGCTGTCATACATGTTGGATTTGTTATCAACGAGTCCCTTTTTTTTCTCATTTAATTGCTTCCTGATATGCATTATAAGCTTTGGTGGCATGAAAGTGGAAATGATGAAGTCTAGCTTCGGAGGAAATGCCAATGGTACCAACATTTGTAAAAGTAAATAAGCTTTGAAGTTTCAATTTGTTTTAAAACCTCATTACTGGCAGGCTGGAGTATGTGATGATGTAGTCAATCTCCTATTGTTAAATTGCAGCTAGTAAAACCTCCTGCTAGACAGACTTTTTCTTGAGACCATGTAAGAGACATACTAACATAACAGTGGAATAATGTCGTAGCTACGAAGAATGGAGCAAGAAAAGCCACCCAGGAAGAAAAGCAAGAGGCAAAGGTGGTTCAGAATGAAACACAGGAGGGGGCAGGAGTTGTGAGAACTTGGAAAGCTAAAGTATGAAGCCATTGCTGTCCTTCCACATTTGAAGGCCACAGCCGTGAAACCAGACATGGGTTTAATCATATTGGGCATCAGTGCTGCCTCCAGTTGAGGGGTTTCAAGAAGAATCTGAGAGGGTATTTCAAGAAAAATGAGTTTAAGGTGTTATAAGGAGTCGTTTCCAATATGCTCCTGTCTGGTTGTCTGCACCAGGACATCATTGTGTGGGAAATTGGTACAATGTTGTTCTCATTTCTACGAGGTTTTCCTGTGATTTTCCTGTGTTATCCTTATCACAATGTTGATTTTCAACATCATGTACTACTTTCCTAGTAGTTCTTCCCACTGCTCCACTTCTTCTTTCTACTATGTATCATCCAAGAAAAATGAGTTGAAGAGAATAGAATAGAATAGAATAGAATAACATTTTTATCGTCCACGGAGGCCAATTGGCCTATGGGACCTATACAATAGAAACAACAAGCGCATAATGGCCCGGGTGAAAAAACCCTCGGTGGGGAAAAATCATGGCAGCAATGAGCATGCTGGTATACCAAACATGTATTATAATCTAGGAGACAACGTCGATGCTATCACAAGCTAGAGGAACAAAGCCGACGCCTTTCGTCCATGACCTCTTGGAGGTATGATTCGAGGAGGTATGATCCGAATGTGCCTACCTCCTCAGTGTTCAACAAGAGATGGAGTGCCTGGCTCGGTATCCTCACCGGGGGGGTATCGTGCCCTAATTTGCTCATAAGAGGGGCATGTTTGCAAAGCATGGTGTTCGTCCTCAATGACGCCCTAGCGGCAGCTCTGGCAAGTCCTGTCCTCGCGTGCTTCCCTTGCCCATCTTTCGGTTTCAATTTGGAGGTGATGTCCCCTCGTTGGAATGGATGCTATCAACCTACGTTTTTTCATAGAAAAGGGGGCGCATAGGTACTACTTGGGTCCCCGCATGAGCGTGGAATTCACCTGCCGTCTGTAGTGTCCTAGCTTGACCTGTGCTAGGGCTTCGGCGTCCTATAGTTTGCCAAGGAAGCAGGTGTCGAGGTAGGCCTTCAGCTCCTCATTCTCATCCTTCGTGCAAACTCGCACGCACCTGTGTGTCTGGATGTTCCATTGGGACAGTCACTGCGCCTGCTTGTCTTTCCAGCAGGCTTTAAGGCGTTGAGGGCCCATTGCGACTGCCAAGGTCACCCTAGGTAGTCGGTCTTCATCCATGCGAGCCACCTTTTGGAAGTACAGGAGGTGGCGACACATGGCTGCTCTCTGAAGTGGGAGGAAACACGTTTTCTGGAGCAGTATCTGATACGGCAATGTCTGCTTCACCCCGAGTGCGCATGCCAAGAAAGCCTAGGTCACCCCAAGTGGTGGCGGAGACGACCGGTCCCCAAACTTCCACGCCGTACAGGAGGACGGGCTCAACTAGAGCCCTGAAGAGGCGTGCCTGATGTTCCCAGGCGTACAGCTCTACCTGGTAACTGCTATTCTGCATCAAAGCCTTCCAGCCGGCTGCCACCCGCAGTCGGATGCAGCTGTCTCAGTGCATGGTAGTGGAGAATTCAATTTCCAAATATTTATAGGTGGGGGCGACCTCGACAGTCTCCCCTTGGTATGTGAAGAAGGGCGTCTACGGGTGTCGAGGACGATATCAGCAAGACCTTAGCCTTTGCGAGGTTGACTCGCATGCTGGTGTATTGGCAGAAGGTGGCTAGTGCATCTAGGTGGTGCTGCATGTCCTCCGCGGTGTGTGCCACGATGTCAACATCATCGGCGTAGATCAGCTGCCTGACAATGTGATGCATCAACGGGGTGCCCATTCTGCCATGCAGGGCCATCCACTGCTCCAACTGGTCAATGTAGAGGTCAAACAGTGTAGGCGAGAGGGGGCAATCCTGGCGTACCCCAATACTGCTGCTTACCGGCTGTCTCGAGGGTGTCAGACGTCCGGAGCACGCCTGATACAACTTGTAGATCGCATTCTGCAATCCAGGGGTGTGCCGAGCTATTACAGTCTGCTCCACAACTTGTCGCGGGGCACTGTGTCAAAGGCCTTCGCGAAGTCAACAAAGCAACAGTAGAGGTCCCGCCGGCGGTTCCTGCTAACCTCAATGATGGCTCGCAGGGCGAACAGATGATCAATGGTGGAATGCCCAGGGAGGAAGCCTGCCTGGGTGAGAGCTCGAACCCCCTGATGTTACTGCCCATATGGTTGTGCGCTGCTCAATAATGGTAGCCAGAAGTTTTGCAAAGAGTGAGCTGACCATTATGGTGCGGTAGTTAGCCGGATGGTTTGGGTCGCCAGCCTTGTATATGGGCACAACTCGGCTGCAAGTCCACTGCGAGAGGAGTGCTTCCTGTAATGCGCTATTGAACATTGTTGTTAGCACCGACACTATTGCTGGCCCGGCCTACTTAAGGAGCTCTGCTTGCATACCATCCAAATCTGCTGCCTTCCCTTGGAGAGGTGCTGGAGGCCCATTATCACGTCGTCTACCGTGATGGTTAAGGGCAATCCTGTCTGTGGGGGTAGTGGTGCCTGGCTGTCCAGGGGGTCATACAACTGTCGCAGGTACTGGATCCATTGTTCGGCAGTGATGTCGCCTTCAGGTTGCCGTGGTTTCCTGAGCACCTGTCTCGAAAAGCTCCGTGGCGCTCCAGGAGGTAGAATCATCTGGGTCTATCGCTCTGCCATATACGTGGCCTTCTTGTTCTTGAGCAACCTGCGATACTGAGAGACGGCCTGGGGGCACTCGATGGGATCAGTGACGCGACGGAGTTGACGCTTCATCTCGCGGCACTCGTCATCAAACCAGCGGTTCCGGGGGATGGTGGAGGTCCTGCCTTGCCTGTGCGGGTGTCTTCTCCCGAATAATGTGTGCGCGGCCTTCGTGAGTACCTGGTCAAGCAGGCAGCCTGCAACTGTAATGTGGGAAGCTGCAGTATCTCCGTCAGGCCCTGCTCGACCGACCGAGCGTAGTTGTCTGCTAGCTCGGAATCCAGGCACAGCTGGGGTAGCGGAGGCGTCGAACCCACGACTGTGCGTGGTATTTGCAGGGCCACGCTAAAGAGGAGGGGCTGGTGGCCGGAGTCCACTTCTTCATCTCTGGATGCAGTGCCAATGTCCAACTGCACGAGGAGGTGTATGTGCCACTCCTCCATGAGCACATAGTCAACCACACTTCGGCCGCCACCCTGGTTCTCCTGCCGACAAGTGTATCGGTCGGAGGATGGCCATCGCGCTAGCCCATTGCAGATTAGCATGTCAAAAATGCTGCAGAGCAAGAGCCGCTGCCTTCTATACCGTGTGACATGCGCGTCCTCCGACACCCTAGGAAGATGTGCCTCTGCCGGGTTGAGTTGCAACTCGTCTTCGGCCAGCGGGTCAAACCTTATCACCTGCTCCATCCCAGTGCGGGCATTGAAGTCTCAGTAATCATGTTTGCCTTGTGCCTTGTTCCAAGTAATATTAGTTATAAGTAATCCAAAACATGCCGCAAACAAGTATTTGACCTTCTATTAAGTAAGGAAAACCATCGTACCATATGTAAAATGACTTTGAAAACGAAATCTAAATGCATATTGTAGTATGCAGAATTTGAAACCATAAGGAAGAACTTTTGGATGCACTAGCAATTGAGAGTAGATTGAGAATAAGCAATTTTCAGCATCTATTAAGGCCAAGCCGACATAGCAAGAGTATGACATGGCTAGCATGTTTCTTACCGCACAACGACGTCCCTTAGCATCTCTGCTTCAAATTTAGGACATTTTCTAATTTTCACGGCCATAGATCTCCTAAATTCGAGATCTAACGATCAATCAGTTTTTGATGACGTGGAAGAGACACGTGGATAGGCTAGAATCTCAGAAAAGGCTGTAGGCCCGATAGGGCTTGTGTGCTAAAAAAAAAGAAGTTTTTGTTCATGGAGGATGTAGTAGTCCTCTATGAAATTTGAACGATTGTACTGTATACTTTTTATTTTATATGCAAAAATTCCTTTCCTTCAAAGATAAAAAAAAAACTAGCAAAATGGTACGCCATGGGTTGTGGTCGAGCAAGATCAAGCTAAAAACTATCACAAAAGCCAAATAAGGTCCTCAAGTTTTTTCAACTTGAGGTATGGCCTAAGTTTTGGCCAAGCTTTTCTTATCTTAAGTGCTTTTGTGAGTGCATTCTGAAATTTCACATATTGGTGCAATTGTAGTGGATAGCTCGATACGTTCCTATATAGAGTTTTTTGTACATGACGATAAAGAGTCTACATATAAAAGATCACACCAGCATAGTAACAAAATTAGCCAAACTCCAAACAAATGAGGTGAAGGGTCAATCGAACTAAAAAAATAAGCGTCTAAAAGAAACTGCAAACTTATTTCTGGCATAGCTTATGTCTGCTTGATATGCATTTTCAGATGCCTATCTGAAACATGTACCCTTGAAAATTTACTGTTCAACCCATTTTCTAGTTCTCGATGGATGTGAAAAATATGCCACTATATAGCACACGCATCTTTACACCTAATAATATCACCTACATCAGTTACCTGCATAAAGGCAACCAAGATTAGATTGCACTTGTAGAACACAATGCAATGCTAGAGAAATGGGAGATCCAAACTTAATCATCCTTCACCTTGGCAAAAACATCAATTAAGTTTGATCACGGAACTCCATTAAACATGTGGCTTTAAACTAAAACCTACTGAATCAATTGTACCTGTAGTACGAAAATGGTTGGACATCTTGCAGGAAAGGTCATGATGTGATCTAAAACACAGGGTGTTTTTATATATGGCCAGAGCTAAATAGCATGTTGCTTTGCCACGATGATCACGAGGCACATCTTATTTCCTTTGGGAAAAGGCAGGACCGTCGTTGAGGCCTTTCTTAATAGGAAATATAAGTCAAATTTGGGGTGACTTGCAGGTAGAGAAACTCACACCAGTACTAAATTTTCTCAAAATATATATAAGAAAACAGAAAATTGTAGAATATACTTGCATTGAAAATAAAGAGGTAATATGGTTGTTCCAAGTCATGATATTGCATCAATAACTAATGGCATATATAGGGATTGTAGAGCATAGCCACCTTGCAAATAAAAAGTAAAGGTGATAATAAAACCTTTGTTGTATTTTTTTTTTAGCTGTATTGAATCAGCTGAGTTTTTTTCTTTCTGGACTGGAGATATTCGAATGGAATATGGAAAGATACAAGAAGAAAGAAGGATGTCTGGCTTAGCAAAGGGTGCATTTCACAACATGTAGAGATATACCTCTATGATTAATATCGTCTGGCAGAACTAAAGATTAAAGCTCTTTTGAGCAGAAAAAGCCAAAACTGACATCCATTCTTCAACTATGTCATGGCACTCTTAGTAATTTTATAGATGTTCCATCTGCACTAAACTTCTGGCAAAAGCACCATATAACCATTGGATGCATCTTTCTTTCTAAACAATTAGAACATCAATCTGATCATTGTTTAACTTATTCATAAAGTTGAATAAAACGCTACATGTTTATGAAAAAATGTATATGAAGAGATGTTTAAGTTATGACCATGCAGTAGATATAGAGCTCAAGATTTCACATGCAGGAAAATACACACAATGCATGTCTGAGCAATGATATGTAAGGTTCAGGCTATAATACCTAATGTCAACATTTTTTTAAAGCATCAAATGGC
This sequence comes from Isoetes engelmannii, assembly GCA_011763485.2. NCBI lineage: Eukaryota > Viridiplantae > Streptophyta > Lycopodiopsida > Isoetales > Isoetaceae > Isoetes > Isoetes engelmannii. The sequence goes on along the minus strand of JAANSK020101907.1, from coordinate 3,983 downwards.
ATAAGAAAGTAGGAAGTGTCGAATCGACTCTCATATGGATGGAACTCTGTTGCTTTTCTCCTTGTCTCAATATTTTCAAAATTTTTTGTATGTATCGCAAGTCACGCACCTTTGCCAAGTGTGTTATCAATACTTGTTGAAGACATTTCCTTGTATCTTCTTCATATGCAAAGCTGATTCCAGAAGGTTCTAGAATATTCCAAAACCTGCATACATACGCAACACTTGGCACGATCTCATTCGTTGGAGTGGTGTGATCCTGACAGTTGGGCTAGATATATATAGAGATGCCTCATTCTTGTCAACACATTTTGGTTCAACGCCAGTCCTGCGACTTCTAGGTATTTGTCTTGTGTTCTTGCTTGCCTTGAGCCATTGTATTTTTTATTCCTCCGAGCATATTCTTGTTTAATGAATTTTCTGAAATCCTGCCATGAATTGATTTTCACACCTCTTCCCATAAGCAAATTCCACCAAGAAGCAACAACATCTCCAATGAGTTGCAATGCAGCATGCAACACCCTGTTGCATCTCCGCCTTTGGTGACTCAAAAATATGTCTCCAGCCAATTAAGCCATTCAATGACTTGTTTTGCAGTTTCAGAACCAGTGAATTTGGAATGATCCCTATTTTTCAACCCCATAACCTCTTCTCGTGATAGAGTTCCATGAGCTCTAGCTTACTCAGCTTCCTTAGGTGGGGATACAACTGCAACTCTAGCTCCTTGAGCTTGGCTAGTTTGGTGCAAAATGCAGGCTCCTGAGCATGGTTATTGCAGTCTTCTTGTGCACTATTAGCATTGGTGCCCCCTGGACTCTTCGTTAATAGTTGCTTGATGGTGTCAAATAATTTTCTCTCTCTTTTAGTAGTCTCTTTAGCTTGCTTGGGCAACTGAAGTTGCAACTCCTTGAGTAGTTTCTTAATGTGTGCTTGCTCAATTTTTGTCTCCGCAACTTGCCCCATTAATTCTCTAATTTTTTATTTTGTTAATCTAACTCCCCTTGGAAGCTAAACTGATCAGAGTCAATGGTATTTTCAGGGGAATGGGATTTTTGAGAAAGTTTCACATGTTCTTCCTCCAACTCTACTTTCCATCTTGATAGTCTTCCCCATTCCATCAATGTGTTTTTGCAAGAACTTGGACGTAAGTTCATCCAATTCCTGCACCTCCTTTTCAATAGGAGTTAATTCATCCAGATTCAATATTTTCCTCTTCATGGGGATCAAAGATGCCAATCCCATCAAGAAATCAACAACCATATCAATATCCCTCTCTATCCAGCCTCTAACTCAGGCTATGACACCAGTGTAATAGCTTTTCATTTTCCACTGTCAAATACCACATCCAGCACAGTACCGCCTCACCCTCGGAGCCTTTGGTTCTTTAAGGATTCTTCGAACTGATCAGATAGATCTCTCATATTGGATAAGGCAGAGTTCTTCCTTGAAAAACGTTGTCTTGCCTCAAAAAACCTTCTTTTTTATTACTGCCCCAAATCCCTTGATTTTTGGGTCTTTGGAAAGCCAGGAGGGCAAAACCTTAATTGAGCCTTTAGCAGGTTCTCTAACTGCTCGGTGCTCCCGCAATGCCAGAAAGGTTGATGGCCATGGACGCCATCGCCATCCCTCTTGATCGATTCCCTTGTAATTTTTAGTCAATGTCTTACAACCATATTATCATCTTTGCTGTTAAGTATTAACATCGCTAGTATGTTTATTTGATCACACCCCTATGTCTATAACATACCCCAATTTGATGTTTCTCCTTCCTGCAATATTTGAGCTATTGTTAACCCATGACAAATGTGTATGCCAAGTTTGGTAGAGGTGTGGATCCCTATGTTTACTATCTTTGCTTTAAAGTATATGGCGTTCCATAGTCCCACCTGCCACTTGCAGGAAAATGGAACATTAGTTTTGACCCCTAGTGCACAAATTAAGAAAAGCTTATAAAGACGTTCCAAGCTATCCCATGTATGTTATCACAGGACCCACACATCTCCACACAATATAGGAGCGTTGGCTCTAAGAACACATGAAATATGTGCTTGATGGGGCCAATTGTAAAACTCTACTTTTGAGACATGATGACCTTTTTGGACCTTGAAAGTCATGGAGCAACGGATTAACTAATTATTTCAATTTTAGCAAAAGCGAACTATTAGGTGAATAATGGATAAAAACTAATGAAACCAATATCAAATGCATCTCTCAAATGTTGATAAACCAAGCATGAAGGAAGACATGTGTCTCGTCTTCCACTTCATCTGAGTTACACAGCAAGCATTTAAGGTCCTCCCTTGGAATCTTTGCCCAGCGCCCTGTCTCTACTCCAAGTAGATGTGAGCTAGTTATATATCTAGTGATAACCTATTTAATATATCTTGGCATCTTCTACCCCAAATAAGCTTGGTTTATGTATACAACCATTAGGTTTACCTCTTCCCTATAATCATCCATCTGAGACCCTTGTTTACCCACAGTTTGTTCACAACTATCATCTGCACTATTCTCTTGTAGCCACAACCATATCTGGCCAATTATCTGTTGTGATCCCCCATTTCTCAGCCCATATCATAACATCACTGTACCGACAGGATTCAGTTAACAGGTTCATAGCCATCTTGGATAGCCATCTTGGATATGTGGTTTTCCTCCTGTTTTTGCAGCTTATTCACGAAGTTTATAGCCTGGTTCAAGGCCTCAGCTGCCAATGGAATGTGTCCTGCCTCAACTAACATGATTTCATAAGAGATTTATCTTTCAATACCCATTTCTTCCATGAAAAATGTCTTCAATACAACTTCTATTTGCTTCCAGCTCTCTCTTAAAATAGCCGGTCCCCATCTTGGCGATCCATATAATACCATAGTTTGAACCAATGTTTTAAACATCATTTTCTTCAATCCCTAATCCGCGAGACTTACTCTATGGCATTTTCGTTACATGCCATACAAAGCCACTTTTCATCCAGCAACCCTTTTCTTCACACATTTGTTCCACATGATTAGAAAGGAATCCAAACCTAGATGCTTGTAGCAATCCACTACTATTAATTTATCTGTTGGTTTACTTATAGTCCCAAATATCATTACCTTTGATTTTTCCAAATTAACTTGCATCTTTTTCTCCTCATAGAATCATCTAAATGCCTTTCAATATTTCAGGTCTATCAGCTAGAAGAACCACATCGGCCACATCACAAAATTGCATAACCGGGTATCCTCTATACGTCTACTCCAAAGCCATTCCTCAAGTTCGTTGAAATACAATCCCAACAAAGTAGGTGATAAAGGGCATACTTGCCATACACATATGGTGCTATGTACCAGTTCTGTTACTTCAGTTCCCAGTTTGATTATCACTTCCTTATATAGACAAGCCACTGAGCTCTGTAAAGAGTGTGGGATACCTAGCCTTTCCGTTCTCACATCTAGGCCATCTCTAGGTAGTATATCGAAGGCGAACAATCTATGAAAACCATACATAGAGCTTTCCTATGTGCTCTAGCTTTTTTCGATGAAACTTGTAGAGTTAGAGCATGATCTAGAGTACTGTGATTATGTTGAAAGCCTGCTTGAGACAAAGCCCTTTTACCATTTTCTTCAGTCCAACGACTCAATTTTCGTTCTAGCAAGCTTCCTAACAGCTTTCAAAACATGATGCCGACATGATTGTACGGTAATTCTTGACTTCCAGTTTACTGCCGACTTATGATTGGAATTACCTTGTTTTCTCGCTAAGCTTGTGGTAAACCATTGATAACTTCTTTATTCAATTGGTATGTAACTGCTAGAATCAAATTATCTCCTCCCCACTTCAAGAGTTTAGGCGCTTCGTCAAAAAGGCGCTATACGTATCGGTTGAAGAAGAGCATTCCATAAAATACGAATAACCCGGGGGCATTTGGTGAAACTTCTAATTCTACAAAAGGGGAAACTTCCGAGAGCAGGAAGTTTCGTGGAAAAAACCTTGGCGGCGGC
>JAANSK020101796.1:0-16053 GCA_011763485.2 Isoetes engelmannii | reverse complement strand
TTTACTCTCTTAATGGCATTCTTGATTCTAGATTCTCTACGGTGGGCAATTCTCTTGTTTATGCGAGATATTATCCGTCGGAGTCTAGTTTTTGCCATGACGAGTGTGGGCCTTTAGAGGTTTTCAAGATCTAAGAGCATGGAGCTCTGGGACCATATTATGAAATAATATTCACAGGCATAATACAAGAACAAAGAGAAAGGAAGCATCAAATATATTCATCACGAATGAAATGCATATCTGTTTGTATGATGCTGATCTCCCCTTAATGAGTGCTCCTCTTGTGATTGCAATTAGATGAATGAATGAATTGTAGGGTTTTGTTTTGTGGAAGGGCTACGTCTTATATGAAGAGGTATGAATGAATAGGTGGATGGATGATGTGGCAGATGACAGGTGGATGGCTGTGACAGGTGGATGGCTACATTCGCAACACTTTCTTCAATTCATCATTATACCATAAGTTTGTGGATGTTTTGATATTCTTAGTTTGCCACTAACCATACTGAATATACAATTGGAGCACCCTCTTTAATAATTTGGGTGAACTTAGCATCTCTTTCCTTAATTCCCATTCAATCTACTAATACTGCACTTCTCTGATTAAAAAGCTTCTCAAGCACCGTTATTGGCTGATATATATTTGAATTTAGGCACCTTGAAGCACTTTGGAGTCTCAGTTTTACTAGCTTCCATCTTAAGACTCAAATTTAGCGGCACATGGTTAGATTCAGAGACAAACTTGCCCATTTTTAATGTGTTTATCATTTCAATAAAATGCCCACTTTAAATCATTCGATCATTTATGGAACTCTAAAGTTCCTTCTTTAAACTCTCAGGATTTCTAAGTAAGGTCTAGCACAAGGGCTTTGAGTCACGGCCTTTATTTCCCCTTGCGATTCTCCATATTTTGATCTCATTTCCTCCATATATTGCTCAATTGTAGGGGAATTTCCAATTGTGACTAACTGCCAAATAAACAAGGACTTGAAAAGACCTAGAAATATTTAAAGGTCTCTTGAATTCTAACTTGATAAAAATCCAGCTCTCTTTGGATCAATGTACCAATCTCACTCATTATATTGAGAAGTTACAAGCAGGAGAACCCTGATTGAAACAAACATCACTAAACAATCAATACTATCAAGGCCTTAAAACCTAAAGTTAGACGTTTAATGAAGTCCTAAATTCTCTTAGAAGGAGAACTAGGAACTAGAGGCTGTTAACAGAACATGAAAGTTGAACTTAATTCTTTCCACCTTAATCTTAGTAAGGGCAAAGAAAAAGCAAAGAATTTTCATCAAACAAAGTAAAAAAAAAAGACAGATCTCCAATTACATACTAGGTTTGTAACATACCTTCAGGTTCCATGGTGTACAACAAAAAGTACAAGTGCATCTTTTGACATAAGTTCACCTCCTTGGTCTGCGTGAATCCGTTTGATTTTTGTTCTACTTGACTTCCACTTCATGCTTTTAAGAAGTTTGAGAGAATCATATCAATATGAATAATAAAAATCATATAAATAGCCAACATCCTAAAGTATTAAAAGCAAAAACTAATGGGATATGACCATTGAATTTCTTTAGACTAAGCTTCTCGAAAACAATATTCTTCGGAACAAATTAATACTCAATGTCCCTTCTGCAAGTGGCAATAGAGTAAGACTTTAAAAATTCTCCACATAATAAAACTCCATAGAAGAATGGGTGGAAGTGGAGATTATGCATATGTTGTAAGTGCTTAACTACAAGGGCATAGCTCATAAGCCATGAGGATTTACCCATAAGAAACATCAACTCATCCATAAATCATAATCAAGTCATTTTCCTTATCCTTACGACTAGAAGGATCCTAACTCGAAATTTCAGGTGTTTATGTCGAGCAAAAATTAACGGCTTTTAGAACAAAACGAAACGACAAATGCTTCTATGCAACTCTAGAACACATAATGCTATAGGAGTGTTTTAGTACCGCCGTGCAACCGATTAAGTGGGTACTCATCAATTCGTTCCACCTTGATTTCACTATGACATCCTAATTGCACTGTACTATTACTATGGTACTAAGGCAATCACTCGAATACTATTTATGGCTATTCTAGTGACTTGCGCATTAACGTGACAGGCCGGCTGTGAACATAATACAAACGTATTTTATGAGCCACTATGAACGATGACTGCCATGTTTTGCAAATAATTGTACGTGTATAGCACGTTTTCACTGGCATTATGTCCGTAAACACATATCTAAGTCAGAATGGGAGGATCTTATTTCAAATAAATTCTAACAAACGTCTCAAAACTTCAACAAGCAGAAGACTGGAAGGTTTTGATATTTCCGTTTCTTCTTTGGTCTAAAAGCATTGCGATCTATTATACAATTTGCTTGGACATATGCAGAACTTGGACAGATTGACTTGTTCGGGAGATTTACCTGATATGCTGATGTTTACGACCAACCAAAATCAGGAAATCGCTGTCTTTGTCAACACTTGCTCGTATGCTATGCACAAAATGGGGACCCACATAGATTAATTCCTTGCCTATGCTGTGCCTAAAAGAGAAGATTGTTTACAGAAATATTGACTGCAAAAAGTAAACAAAGACAACACAATATGGAAAAGGCATGAGGCCACCGCCCAGAATTAGATATGAAACTAGGAGTTGATACAATGATAGATTCTTACAACTTAGCTGTTTTCTCTTACAACCTTAAGTGGCAGCTAGTTCTGTAAATTAGCTGGGTAAGTTGACATTTATAAGGAATTTCTGACTATGAGTAGTATAGAATTTTTAGCAATTGTTTGTACTTTCGGAAAAGGGGTGTCTGCAACATTGATGGTAAATCATTCTTCATAAGTACCTTGGTTCGCCTTTTCTTCCCATCCAACTCGGAATTTCAGTTCGGTCTAGATCCTTAACAATCATACCCAATGGCCAATTAGAAACAATAACAAACTAGAAAATTTTGATCACTTGATTTTATACAGACGTTGCATGGGTTTTGCCACCACTAAGCTTTTCTGTCATTCATTTTCAAATCATTGACCATTCTCTTAAAACTAAAAGTACCTTGATTAATTTATAGCTATCTGGGAACCTAACGTGATGGAATCAACGTAAGTTGAGAACACTGCTTTCAAAAGGCATCTGGTTCTGCACTTGATAAGCCTGAGCCTGAAACAAGCACATGACCTAATTTGAGACCATGAGCAATATATCTCATGTGCAACTGATTCCAGTTATTTTTAGCCTTAAGATGTTCAAAGGCTAAGTCTATCTAAGCAAAAAGTAGACCCATGCTACTCCAATTAAAGCTTATTGACAGAATACAGTGAAGAATGAAGCCAAGTAAGAAAACTTTGTAATGCCTACCATGGTCTGATTTCTCGTCCTCACTATCTACATAGCAAGCTCTGCAAGAATATGTCCACAGTCATTCATTTCTCTTACTGTATGCTATCCCGGATACAAATTGTATGTATTGTGGATCCCAATAATGGCTCAAAGATTCCCATGGCCACAGTGATGTAAGCAAGTGTTTATGTTTCTATTTATTTATAGCATTGACCACAGCAGGTAATCACATATTTGGAGAAGAGAGTAAGAGGAATTAGGCGCCCTATAAACTCCATTTCCTCTTCACATGCTCTTAAAAGATAATCTCTTGTCCAATGAACTGCGAACACTTTAATGAGAAAGGCACCCAGTCCAACCAACTGATCCCAAGCAGATTTTTCTTTTACAAGGATCCGCATAACTCCAATTTACACATGTTTCCTGCTCTGTTTTCACCCCGGTAAACAGTAACACTGTGGCACTGAGAAGTTCCATTGTAGATAGTGCTGTATATAGTTACTTCGTGATGGTAATCATTTCGTCTGAAAGGTATATTACAGCAACCGCCGGACATGTTCACATAAAACCTAGCGATGCCCTACGTTGCCATTCTGCAACAAGCGGGATGCTTGATATGATAATTTGCTGACAATGATGGCCTAGTTTGGAACTTGACTATATACAAGTAGTGTCGATGTCATGCTTTAGTGAGGGGATTCCATTTCCCCAACAACGAACGAAGAACAAGAATACTTGGATGCTCGTCATTATCCTCAACAGCACAAACAGAGCCTCGGCATCCCAAGCTACCACAGTTGCAAGTCAGGTCATCGCCTTTAGACACAAACCTTATGAAAATAACAAAAAATTGATGTAAGTGACATAAGAATCTAGAATCATATAGTGATAAAATACCAGATGCTCTGCAAGTACACGATTGATCAGATAGAATATTTCAGCCCTTATTATAATTTAAAGAATATAAAACATGAGGTAAAATTCTCTCGGCAGTGGATATAGTATGACCGAGAAACTTATCAGATTGCCTGGCCAGGTTTCCTTTCTGGATATGCTAATTTTCTACACTAGCTACTAAGGTGTACCTCTGTAAACTATTTGAGCAGAATGATTTTTAAGCAGCTCAACTAATCTGAGATGTGCAATACATGCAATTCTAGAGAGCATGTAGTGCTCATGGGTTCAGCTTTAAATTATACAGCGAATATCCTTCCACTAGTCTCGAAGCAGGTAAATCTCTATGTTCAGGAGAAATGGCATCTAACCATGAACCCTGATGGAAAGCATCAAAACATAGCTTCCTGGACTACCGTAAGGATGAGGAGTCCAGGAGATATAATCAGATAGAAGGCCTATGGTCAGGAAGGCCGCAGCTACCTTGTATAAAAGGAAGGCATGAAAACATTTCCTAGACTACTGAAAGCATGACGTGTTCAGGAGAAATTATCTGATAGAAAGGCAGTTAAAGGTGTTCCATCACAGACAGGAAACTAGGCAGAGATTGTGCTGAAGCAGTAATGAGACAATTCATAACAAGAACCTATTCCATCAATGCCAATACTTTATGCAAACCTGTAGTCATATGTCAGCTCCTCGCCAACAGTTATTTCTCTCTTTGCAAAAATAATAATGTGATCTTCCCCATCTGCAGCAACCACTCTTGAATAGCAGTTTGGCTGAAGAATGAGGAGCTATAGTCAATAAATACATAATATGCACCAAATTACATTTACAAACTCAAAAACACCTTGCAAGAATGATTGATAAGGTGGGCTATACTTCCTCCCCGGGTGGCGTCCACAACACGTTCATCATCTATTCGGAACATGTATGTGCCAGCCCCCTGCAAAACAAGCAATTGAAGAATTTTCAGACCTTCCATGAATATACTCAGCAGCAAAGTTTTAATTTAACAGCACTTCAAAACTTAATGTTGTCCCTACCACAATAGAGTTGTAATATTTCCTTTCCCGAATATCTGCAATGTTTGGCCTTACAACCTCTCCTGTATATTCAACCACCTGAATAAAGATTGTACCTTTCGTTTAGTAGGCTTCCAAACATAGTTATAATAAATTATTAATTTCATTAACACAGATGGAGCTTCCAACAAAAAGTTAAAAACTACACTTATTCAAAACATACCATATCTCCGGCATAATGTGCACACTTGGCGAACACCCCCCAGCCATGTATTGCAGACTTGCCTGCAGAAAGATATGCAATAATTTAATATCGCCAAAAAAGGGAGTCTACACGGAATACCAAACCAATCAATGCAAATATGATTTATATACAGCAACTCAGAACCTAATCAAAATGCTAAGAAGAAAGATAATTCAAATTGTTATTTGGAATGAAGGGAGGAAATATTAATGCCCAGGGCTGGCCCTTGGTCTACCAGACCTCTTTTAGAAAGGATGTATAAACATCTAAGGAACTAGATGGGTCTATGAGACCAATTATTAACCAGCTCATATAAGCTAGGCCTCTTAAAATGTGCATCAAAAGAACAAACTAAAACATTGAGAGACTCTTAATTTTTTCCCAGCTGCTGGTGCAAAAATATGAAGTGACATCTCCTTTGCTCTGCCTTTTCGAGATCCGCCTACACTTTTCTTGTTTCCATTTTACTCTTCTATGAAGCTTTTATGGAGGCCTCTAGGGTTTGAGCTAAAAGTGGTTTGCCTCTGTGTACAACCATCTAGTATCTGAAGCAAAATAGGAAATAATATCTGTTATTTCCTTCCTTCTAAGGGACTGCTCATGAGTCTGTTCTGCTAAACATCTTACATTTGTGGACTCCCTTAAGGAATTGCCTCCAGAAAGCCATGGAGTTAAGCCAGGTTTTTTCTTGTTTTGGCCGCCAGCCTTTGTGCATATAAATTTTTATGGACATTTAATCAATTAGAGTATGTTCGTCTTTGCACTTCGAGAATGCTTAAGCAATAGGCTGGTATGGATTTAAACAGAAGCCTGATGCTATGCAGACAGAATACACTTTTCTCTATCACTAAACTTGGAGTATAGAATCTTCTTCATATTAAATGCAATATGCTTCCCTTCATGACATTACTGTAGAAATTGGAGAAAACCTAAAACCAGCTAAAAATCCCTAAAACGCTAAGTACTTCTTTATGAGTTCCAACTCCTAACTATGGACTAATATCTGTAAACATGAACTCGCAACATACCGAAAGTAAGCCGGTTATGAAGGCTTGAACGCATTTCCAAAAACCTTTGTGTCATTGACCGTACTTCAACGCTTTGATCGTCATCTATAGGTGCAGATACTTTCCTTGGTAGTCCTCCAGCTCCATTCTGATACACCAATAGCATTTCACGAACTGAAGTACTGTTAACATCTGGTAGCCCTAGCTTCAAGTCGGATCCATGTCTTCTGAAACCATTTGTACAGTATGGCATATTTTCAACAAATAAACGCTTTGCCCGAGCTGCAGCTTGAGCTTCTGGTTCACGTCTCCCACGCCTGGTATTGTGATTGAAAGGTTCTGACCAAAGAACAAATCTAATTACTACAGACGTACAAAAAACTAATATTAAACTTATCACAGATGACCACATAAAGCACACAAGTTTCTGACTAATAAACACATAAATAACTCACCAGAACGAGCACAACCAGATGTATTAGATGCAAAATAACCAACAGAAACTTCATCAGCCTGCATATGAACTTGTTTAGGAGAATGCTGGTGTTTCTCTGTAGCCATAAGACGCTGCCCATGCTTCCGGCAATAGGAAATGAAACGCACAGGCTTATCAGTTGAAGGGTTCTCATCGTCTCCTTCTAAGGACCTACCATCCAGGTCCTCCCGTATCTGAGCAATAAATTCAGAAGACTGGGCTAAAGAACATGGAAATGTGTTACTGCTGCATAATAAAAGGAAGAAGGATAAATACCTCCATGTGATACCCGGCGTATCTTGCACATAGAGGATGGTATGCAACATGACAATTATAACCAGAACACTGCAAATACAGGTCTCACCTTAAAAAGGGCATTTATAAATTTCCTATGACAAAAGGAAGTGATTAGCATAGATATATTATAACTGACCTGAATGCAAGCCCCATGTGATACTTTACATATGGAACAGAGAAGTTTCCATCTCTCCTATAGAAAAAAATTATATAGGTGAGTATACATCTGTCAGTTTCAGCAGTCCATGCTTGCTATATATAAACATTCAATCTCTTCCTCTGCGTAGGGTGAAAAAGAACGATTACAGTGTTCTCAAAGAATGCAATTAGTAGAAAAAAATTCACCAGAATGAAAGGGGGAGCGCATACGCTACTTGGAATTGAGAAGCAGATGTACCTTGCTAATAGTGTCCAATCCATCAACAGGCTCCATCCTTTTAACATCAACCAGGCACGTCTCTACAGTAAACATAACAGCAGCTTTGTGTTGGCAACGGAATTACCAGGAAAAATAAGGAAAAAATTGGCCAGCTTACCAGGAACCCATGTTGCACAGGTCAAATGAGCCCAACGACCATCTGTGGTTCTTTTCATTGCCCCGCCTGCAAAGACCACGTCACGTATAAGCGAACTTCACACAATATGCCAACAACATCAAAAATAAGGAACAAGTAGCTATGAACTTATACTCGTTGGAACTCTTAAAACATTGTATATATTCTCAAAAAACTTTCTAGATTTAAAAAAACTTGCCTTTCACAGGGCACAAACAACAACATGGAGTCTGCTTGGGGGCACCAGATTGACAAAGCTGACATAGCCACAAACCACCATTTGGTGCTTCTAACTCGCCATAACATGCCATGTGTACCTAAAAGTATAATTGATCAAAGCAGATAAGCTATAATGTGAGACATAACCAAACCATACAAAGAAAACTAAAGTAAAAATATTCAAAGTAAATTAGCAAATTTATCACTTTGAAATTTTTAATCAACACAATTATTGGACTTTAAGTAAATATGCAGAGATATATGATTGTACAATGTGCAGATGATGTTAAATGGTTTAAGATGCTTCTTTTATCTTGCTGAAAGCCTTGGAATCCTTGTGAGATCATAAAAGTACATTATCCTTCAATTTTGTACTAAATAGAACATCTTTGGCCTCTTTATGGACCTACCTATGCCAATGACATGATCAACAGATGATAGGTATAAATACTCCATCATTACAAGAATACATAGCATACCATAATTCTACATTTGTCGCATTGCAAGAGTAAATTATCTGTATATTCCTGCAAGTAGAACGAAGATCAATTAGCAGAACCCCTACAAAAAGCAATTAGAAAGATGTTGTCTTGCCTCATCCATGGAACAGACACTACAGCGCTCAAGCTTCCACTCTACTTCAATTGGCTTATATCCTGCTGGCAGAAAGTTTCCATCTTCTATGTCTTTCTTTTCATGCCAAGATATGAATTTTGAACATACCTTGGCATTTGGTAGAGCCTGCAAGAATGAAAACAATAAAGCATCACCAGAAATGGAGAATTAACACTGAAGCACTTTAAGGCATGTTAATTTATAGACCTGAATAAGCTTTGACACTTGTGTATTAGAAAAACCAAACATGTTGGAGCCTGATTTTTGTCGACGCTTGCTTTCTTGTAGCATAGAAGCCATTCCACTTCTCTGTTTTGCTTTCTCAATCTTCTCATGAACCTTCTTCCAGCAACCAACTGGCGTATGTCCAACCACCTGTGATCAGCCTTATGTCACTAGGAGGACAATAATGGATTAGAAAGGTGCTAAGAAGGCAAAACACTGTACTGGTTTCCCGTCTTCTGGAGTTACTCGGAAGAGTGGCATTGATGGCATGGAAGGACTCCTCAGAACTTCCATCTTATAACTGACTGTTCTAGATGGATCTGTATCAAAATCACATCCACCATTTCTATGTCAGAAAAATCGCCCTGTTTTCAGAAAAGAAAATTTATGGCATTAACACCTTTCATGGATGTAAATCTTCGTTCTGCAGTGTAACCTTCTGGCCAAATATACTGCCCATTGTGGAAGTGCTCAGAGTCCAACACTATAAGTCCTGATACCAAAAAAGCATCTCTAAAGCTTACATATGCAGTGCTTTACATAACTCACCCAAATGACAACCTACATCTAAGTATTATATCATCAATGTTTCTCCCCTCTTACCAAGACTAAGGATACACAGACTGCCCATTTGTAATGGACATTTTGGAAGACTGTTTGCAATTGCTTCTTGCCCTTCATCACAAGCAAAATCTTTACTGTTGTCCTCTTTTTCCAAATTGAGTCTTCTAGTTTCTAGCATGTGTTCCATTTTATGTGGAAATCTGCTATCTAACAAATATCTGCACCCATCATGCTTGCCGTCAGATTTAATTTAACCACCACGGTACCCATCAGAACGTATCCATACCTTTGTACTTCCCTTAAGCCCTCTACAAATGCTGCACGTTTGCATTTAACATGATACTTTTGCATTACACCCTTGGAGAATAGCATGGCCGTTTTCAGTTTGATCCTACAAAGTAGATGACGGAGATTCAGTTTTCTGGTGTCAACAGAAATCTGGTGCAGCATGAAAGGAGCTTTCTAACAAACTCATACCTTGCAAAATCACAACTGCCAAAGAATTGAACTGCTAATGTGTCTTTAGATGGTTCCAGATTGCATTTAGCTGCACGTTCTTCATCTAATACAAGAGCAGGCCACATCGGCCAACCTATGAGAGAAAATATATGTTAAATTTATACAATCTTGATACATAGGGTTTGCTCTTGGTGTCCATATAAATAGAGAAATAGAATGTTGCTACTGTACCCTTGACTTTTGCCCATATAACAGTGCCCTGTCCAAACTTCTCTTCGGAAAACTCAGCATCCTGGGCTAGAACTGTTAACTCATCAATGTCAGGTGCTATGTTCTTCTCTGTTTGGCAGTCTTTGGTAGAACGTAAAGATGCTTCTTCTTCAATTGATATCTGAAGTTTTACACGTTCTTTTAACAAGATAAGACATTCCGTCTCATTATCATCATAGTCAACCTGCATCACGTCATATAAGCCACAATATAAAAAGATACGTCTTTGTATAGAAAAGCTACTTTTAAAAGGATCATCCACCTGATGTTTGCCAGTGGAAGGGTTGTAGTCATGAATAGCACCACTGTACCAGGCCTTATCTAGTGGCCAATAGATCTGCAGCGTAAACACCTGTATTAGTCATATGATCTCCAAAATTTCAGGTCTTCCATTTTGTAACTTACCTTACAGCTAAGGCCAATAAGTACCATGGGACTTATTGTACCGACATCAACTCTACATTGAGACCAAACAAGAAAAGTTAGCAATTTGAACCAGAGGCACCAACAGAAATTAAATTGTATCTTGTATACATACTCTCTCCACTCCCCGTTCTGGTCCTCTTGGCTCTGCTTTGTTTCAGGACTTTGGCTTTGCTCTAATAATTGAGCACTTCCTGATACTGGTGATGCTTTTAACTGTTTCACTTTCCGAGTTCGTTTTTTAGGCAAATCTTGATCAGACGCTTTGATACATGGGTCAGTGATGCCTTGGAATTGCAAGGAATCATTAGAAGCAGTTCTCCTACTGTGCTGGACACCAAGTTCCTCATTCAGATTGCATTTTGTTGCCTCTCTAAAGATGTTGGACTGAGGATATGGGAGTCCCAGTTTTTTACTACCCAATCTTCTCGTTGTAGAATTCCTAGGGGTAAATCCATATGTCATTTCTAATTCCTTCTTTTTTCTCTTTCTTCCAGATCTCCTGCAACCAGTCTGGCCTGATAGGGACGGTTGATTCTCTTCCATGCGTTCACTTGATCTAGACCTAGACCTGGATCTAGACATAGACATCGAAGCTCTAGACTCTGCAACATCTGTAGTGGCATGTATTGGTGTCTGTCCATACAGGCACTGGTCTTGACTACCACTCTGTTCTAACACTTGATAAACACCATCATTCAAAGTTCCTACGTCCTCATTCTTGGTTGCATCAGATAATCTGCCTACATCCGAATTTAACATCATAATAGGTTCAATCTGAGGAGTTGCAGATTTCCGTCTCCTTGATCTTCTGGTTTCAGGCCCAGCCGAACTTGGTGTGTCCTTCTTGGTTTCATCATTCAGCACTATCTTTTCAATCTTCCTCTTCCGAAAGTTCTTGCCAGGAAGGGAATTATGCATGTGCTCCCTTATTGGAATTGTTTGATCCACTGCGGCATTTGGAACATGGACTCTCCGTTTATACACATTTTTAAAGAAGCCAAGCTCCCGACTATACCTATCCTCTCGCATTTCGGGAATCCCCAAATTCGTTAAAAATGGCATATATTTCAATTCTGCCATAGTATGATCTGCCCTGTGCACCTCCATTTCCCACTCTCTATGAGAACAAGGCGCAGAAATTCTCAGCATTCATAACCACATCTGATTACAAATAAAAGAAAATACCAGATGCAGTTACCGAACGCTTCCCCATGAAGCTCGCGTATATAGAACAGAATCAACCATGAAGGTCCACCAAGATGAGCTACGGCAAGCTAATTAGTCCCAGCCGATGAGCTGGTTCAGAATCAGCTGGCTTGGATGCCGGGAAGAGCAACCTGCCCTAAAATACGCCCCCAAAATTTATGTTGTTATATACTTTTTGGTAAACCTTCTCCAAACAAAGGCGGGTAAATTTTCCCGGCAACTTCAAATGTCGGGTCTCAAAATACCCCCCAAAATGTTCACCTTTGTTTGTCCGAGAAGTCGATGCAAATGCAAGTTAAATTGCGTGTTGTCGAAGTCTGTTCCTTAAAATAAAAGAAACCATGCATCTAAACTTTCGCATTACTAAGGGGGATTTCCCATGGAGCCTCAAACCTCAACGCTCATCTGGAGCAAGGTTTTCGGGTTCCCATGGACTACCAGACCTGAAGAATTATTTCTGCAAATCTCAGCCGAATGATGCATGGGAAAAGAATTTCAGCCGATAGATCAAGCTCAGGTCTTTTCAGGTCCAAGACCTGAGCACCAAGTAATAGAGATTGGATACTTTTTGTTCAGGTCTGAGACCTGAATCTGTCGCTTATCTATCATCGCAAACCTCCAGGTTGGATGCTCATGGGAAACCCCCCTAAGGGTGGCCTCGAGTCATTTTGTGATTCGTAAAAAGAGGTGGCAGCCTCCAATTGGCAACGGAGGCCAGTTTGGAGTCTTCCGTGTCGGGCCTCCAATTTTTCCAGATTAAGCTCGGCCTTTTCTTCTTTGCCGAATAAGAAAGTTGTGGGGGTGGAGACTTCCAAAATTCTTGCGCATGTGGTCACCCAACCCAACTTATATGGTCACACGCGCGCGCGCGCACGCGCACACACACACACACACACACACACGCACGTGCTGGTGGTTTTTTTGGGTTGCCCCTAAGGGCAAGCCCTCGCTTGTGTGGTAATATGGAATATTCCAAGTATCTAACAGAATATACCCAGATATACTTGGTGACTCCCCTAAACTTGGTATAGGCAGTCGTTTTGTTCGTCGCCTGTGTTGCGGGTCGACCCGGTCGCCCCTGTTCAGACCACCCAAACCGGCATTCGCTCAAGGTATTTCTTCATTTTGCGAATGTGTCACCGCAATTTTAAATTTTTTCAAAGCGGGCTTTTCAAATCTTTCCACCATTGAAGGAGACATCATCGTAAGCAACTATTTACATGCCTTTGGTCATGTATTTAACATGCATGATGGACCATACTCACAGATTTAGGTGCAAACAAGTTAATATGGTTTGGGGGCCAGGGGAGACCACTCGAGAGGATTTTGGGGAGGCGGCATCTAATTATCACATATAGATGGTCAAATCTCAACTTCTAGACGCTTTTGCCCAGTTGGTTGGGGCACGATAATTAAGGTGTCGTATCAATTGGTATCAGAGCCAAGTCTCGAATTCAAGTCTCCATAGGAGCGTCCCAATTGATAAATTGCCTCATGGCAAATGATGTAAGTCCCATATGCTCGAGGGCGAGCACTCTGAGGAGGGGAGGAATTGATATGGTTTGGGGCCCATGGGAGACCACTCGAGAGGATCTTGGGGAGGCGACATCTAATTATCACATATAGAGGGTCAAACCTCAACGTCTATACGCTTTTGCCCAGTTGGTTGGGGCACGATAATTAAGGTGCCGTATCACAAGTACCATTCTCTGCATCATATGGACTGCAATTCCAACTTTTGTCTCTTCATGCTACTTGACAATTATTTCAGAGGCACAAGAAACCAAACACTGATGCTTTATTACGAATCTCTAGTGAAAGAATGTATATTCTTAGATTCAAATTGGATAGAACGGCTCATTTTTAATAATAGGAGTCCTTTATGTCTTCGCAGGACGCAAGGAAGAAGTTTGATGCGTTGCACATGCTATATTTCTTCTCTTCACATGTGCTTTGCCAACAAAACATTTTCCTATGGTCCATGCACAAACCATCGGGGCTTTTTTTGTGGCATTTGGGCATGGGGAAAAGCATTTGTTGCTTATGAGTATTTTCTAAGAGGTCTTCACGCTCAGACTTGGATTGTCTCTAGATATGGATTGCATGTAAGCATCATCTTTATAAACATTTGCTACGATGCCTCTGTTTGTTATGTGCTGACAGATTTCTTTTGCAATACTTTTTGCCCTTTGGATTGAAAATCGCTATAGATCTTCTTGGTAAGTTTTCTACTATTTAAGGAATAATATATCAGTTTTGGTTAAGCAGTATTTATCCTTGTTTTGACAGGGCCAATTAAATCCAAATACCCGAATATTACATATGCAGTCCTTATCAGGTCCCATTTGGCTCTACATAATATAGTTACGTAGAAGAGGTTAGGAAAATCATATACAGTATATGTAGCTGCATTTCTGTTGAGAAGCTAACTGGTGTTGTTGCTGTTGAAGTCACGGGAGGACCAACTATAAACTATGCTCCAGGGCGTAAGGTAAAGATATCTATCAAAAGTATCTGAATTATCCAGTTTGAATGTGGATTTGCTTATGTATCTAATAGTTGATTTAGGAATCTGTGGCAAATCCTCGAGAAGGTTGCCATAAGTCGTAATTGAATCGAAAAGTATTTGATGGTTCTATATTTTCTCATTCCTTGCAAGTAAGAGATGAGATGTTTTTGAGCTCCAATAGGTTTTGAATTGGTTCAAATTGGGGGCCATCTAGGTGCAAAAAGCAACTCAGAAGAAGCTGCAACAAGCAAATATCTAAGATTGCTCCTTCATCTTTGCCTGGCTATATACATATGGAAGTCTAATGCAGTATACACAAACTTTTGTTATGGTATTGGCGCTTAAGAGATTTATGGAAATATATCAATGGCAAGCATATTACAACAATCATTGTGATGCATATTCTGATCAAGGTGTTTCTTGGCAAGCAATGTATCACTTACCCAATAGAAGCCTGCAATCCATGCATATGTTTCTTGCCTTTACAGTGCTCAGATTTCCTTCAGAAGCAATATCATCACTAGAGTGTCAGCACTGTCAACAAGAGAAAATTTCTCATTACATAGTTTAGGGCATCAAATTGTTTAATGAATGCCGACCCATTTGATATTGATCTTGAGAAGAGTATTGAGCAGGCTATTAAACAAGTAAAACAAATACTTTCCAACATTTTGCAAGCATGTAGAATGGTCTATGAACAAATTGGCGACTGAAGTTGGAACCTGACATTTAGCTCTTACAATTTCGTTGGTTTTTGCGGTGCTTATACCTGCTACATGTGACAGGTTGAAACTACCTTGGAGCATGTCTAATTGTTGAAAGTGCTTTAAAAATGATATAGGTACCCTTATGCTATCACACAATTAGTTTTAGCATGTTGCATGTTCTTAGACTAAGCACTAAACATACATTACAATTCTTTGTTACTCACATTCATCTTCTGTTGCTTTACAGCTTGTTGGCATCAATGATTGAGAGGAAAGCTTAGAGAGATCACATGTCATACATTCTGGTACGATTGTTGCATAAATCAAAATAAACACATTTAAAAAGATTGGTTTGTGCCTCTAAATTTGTTCTTAGGGAACGTGTATTGCCATGACCAATTGTTATTGTAAAGTGTTGATTGAAGTAAAAGTTGGATTATTTCTACAGTCGGCGGATGCTCATGATTAGTTTCTTCTTTGATGATTAAGCAGCTACATAGCTTGCTATAGATCAAACAAAAAGCTTCAAAAAAAGTTTCTCTGATATGCCAAAATTGTAGGCCTAAAGTCAATTATATACTCTAATGCAGAGATGCTCACAGATACTACATATATTCAAGAGTTCAAGCTCTCCATACTCCGTCTTTCAAATTGGCTGTTCAAATTAGATGTTCATTCAATGTAAGAATGGCATTAAAAGGCCTTGAACATTGTGAATATATTCAATGCAGTGTTCCCTTCTATAATCACCCTTTTACACAAGAGCTCATAGCAAGGATAATCCTTATGTAAAGAGAGACAGGATTGCGCAAAATTAAATGATGCTTATTCAATATACTAACATTGCAGCCTGTTCACCTGCAAAAAACCCTCTTGCATTGACCAGAATAAGGCGCATCCCCTTAAGGTAAGCGCCACAAACTTTTGAAACGCCAAATTATCCTTGATTTTTTTAATCATTTGGAAAGGTGATTTTGGTCATATAGCCCAAGCTT
>JAANSK020101685.1:0-16064 GCA_011763485.2 Isoetes engelmannii | reverse complement strand
AAAGTACTGCATATACGTATTTTACCTTAAAATATATATTGTTTTACTTTATACGTCTATAATTTAGCATATGTACATAAGAACCTACCCCTGTCTCCAGGTGTGCTCCAGACCGAATTCAAAAGCAACTCTTAACATCTTTACATGATTATGTTTGTGCTTCGGTGCGAATATCTTTGAGGGGGCTTCTAGTTCCCAAATTACTGTATGCATGTGCCCCAGATGTGATGGATGATAGCGCCTTCACAAGCATCCTCCAAATTCCCCAAGTTGCAGCCATACAAGATTGCTCTCACCAAAGGAACAACTTGGGCCTTTGGGGCTCCAAGTCCTTCATAGTCTTCTCTTTTTATTTCCAGTTTGGATATTTGTTATATGCAAGGCAAAACAATTAAAAATACTGCCTTTCTGCCATAACCACATACACCCTTACAGCCTAACATGTTTACAGTGTCTGCACAGAGGTTTTGTTTTGTACATAGACACTCAGAAATCAAATGAAATTTGTATAATAGCCAAGCCATTGGAATATACCGACAGTTCTAAGCTTCAGATAATTTGGATATTTAATCATAGTATTCTAGAGGAATAAGAAGTGGCCCATCCTATTTAGGAACCTGGGTCCATACCAACTGGGGACAACTGTCTGTGGCAACCAACACTTGGCCAGCTTACGCATAAGAACCATACAAACAAGATCATTGTTGTAACTGGCTTTCTCCCTTTTTGCCTACACATCATATGGTCCTAGACCTTGAGACAAGGTTGATATTTAAGGACACACGATTAGAAAATGAGCACATACAACTCTCGTGAAAATGGGGACGATGCCTAACTTTCTTTTTGAATGCATGCCAATTTCTATAGAAAGGATTTTTTATCTTATTTTGATTGTAGGGTCAATGATTAAAAAAAGAAAGAATTTGCCTCTGGCCCAACTTCCCTACTGCGAGTTTAACTTTTTTAATTATTCATTGCTGCATATTACACAACATGGCCTCTAATTTTGCTTCTTATATGTTTCTAGAGATAATATAGGCAAATTCTACTGGCCTGTCAATTTTATCTTCAAAGGTGAAAGCCCTTGCTAAATTCAAAAACATGATGCAACATTGGAAGTTGTAGGAGTGAAGGAACGACGACTTTGACGTTGGGGTGGGGAGTGCATCTCCGGAAGCTTTATGTTTACTGCCACCACATCTGCAAAGTTCTATATACATGGTATACAATTTCATAGAGCTTTTACATTTGTCAACTAGCAATAAAATCTAGTCATGTGGGGTTCACATGAAGGATTTTTTGCACAGTGGGGCGAAGCTGCTAAATCACAGCTACGATTCCACAGCTAGATCTACAACCCTCGTTGATGGGTGAACACGACTATAAAGCAATACATTCACATGAAAAAATCTTGAAGAATAGATCTTTGTAGGTCGTGGTTACAGCCTACCAAACACAACCTGCAGCATTTTAGGATTTTTGGTCATGTGAACTGGATTCAGCATCAACTGCACTGCCAAGTTCCGCCAACTGTTATCTTCACAACCCCTTTTTTTTTTTTTCCCCATTTGAACCTCACATTAAACTTGCATCTTTCATACAGTGTTTGATAATGATCCCATTAAAGAACATCCCAGAAGGCACTTGTACACCTATATACAGCAGGACATGAGTGTCTTTAAAACAAAACCTTAAATAAGAGGGAGGATCTTTATTTATTACGATTAAATAGAGGCACAACATCAAGGTAACGTTAGGCTAAGAGTCGTACCCACTTTAAAGTGCTTGTAAGAGTGCTCTTGTAATTTCATACAAGTACATACAACCTTTTATCTCAATAATAAGGGGTATACAAATAGGGAGAGCACTTGAACTACCCTTTATAGCTTATATGTGATATATGTCCGATAACATTGAAAGATTAAGATAGTTTGTACTTTATTTTAAGCCCATGTCACCCTTATGATGAAATAGGATAGAATGGATGTCTTGTGAATCATAGCTTATTTTGAAGTGGAATGATCTTTAAGAGCATTGTATGCCACTCTAAGGTTTCACACCTTTATATAATGAATTAGGATGCTCTTTCTTATTTATTGTAGAATGTGAATCATAACTTAAGAGCATTTGTGAGATTTCATATTTGTACAACTAAAACAATTGGAGTTGAAGAGGAAAATTCTAAGAGAATTGAGTCAATCTTTCAACTCTTCAAATCATTGTCCTATTGTATTTTCTTTGTTTTTGAGGCATGGATTCACAATTAGGTTAGTGTTGTTTCTAGGTGCTTAATTGTTTGGCTAGGTACTACTTACATTATGCAAGCCAACAAGTACTTGTTTAAGGTAACAAAATTCAGTATTTTAAGATACATATGTCTGATTTTAATATATGATATTCTTGGGCCCAATAATTAAGGTAGAACATGCTCACACTTATGCACCCTTAACTATAGCAAGTATTACACGATCACATGGCCTTGACTACCCACAACTTGAGCACAATCTCAAGCCTAGTATGAAAGCTGTACATCTAGTATGAAGCTTGAAGCTCTTTCCTAGAACCCTATATTCTTTAATACATCTAGACATCGGCGGTCATATTTTCTTGAATGCTTGCAGACTTTCATAAACACATTACTCGTCCCATGTGGTTGCAGTTTCATTGCCTCTAGTATGCAACCTTCCTAGAACCCTATTGCTCTTTATTTAGATCTTAAACATCGTAAGTCATATTTTCTTGAATGCTTGCAGACTTTCATAAACACATTACTTGTCCCATGTGGTTGTAGTTTAATTGCCTCTAGTATGTAACCTTCCTAGAACCCTATTCCTCTTTATTTAGATCTTAAACATTGTAAGTCATATTTTCTTGAATGCTTGCATAGACTTTCATAAACACATTACTTGTCCCATGTGGTTATAGTTTCTTTGCCAGATATGCTTGCATTAATGGCAAGGACACATTATCAATGTCAACTTTGCTTTGGTAAGAAGCTTCAATTATATTTCATCTAATGAAAGAATGCAACATATGTATCCCAATGTGCATCCACTCAACCCACATCACAAATATATGCAATTTTAAAGGATCGTGATTCGAAGGGCCTAGCAACGGCTACCGAAAAAAGAAAGAAGGAAAGGGGGAGTGTTACTTACATAACTCGACGCATATACCAATGCTCAAATGCAATGTTAAATTCTGGCTTTGCTGTACAAGCAAGCAAACTGAATATCAAAAGCTAATGAAAACAACAATTGAATTTTAAATTCATAACCAAATATCAAAAGCTAAAGGAAAACTATAGGCATCAAATAAAGGAACAAAGAAATCCAATGAATGAAGGAAAGCAATATTTCACTGACACACTTGTCACCATAATTTTCAAAAGCAGAGGTGTGCTGGAGGCTTGATGTGGATGGCATACGCACATAGGTCCATATGCTTTGAGCTCTTTGTTTTTATTTCCACTCGAAAGGGTTATTATTTCCTCTTATCTTTCTTCAGGGTGCTGGTGTACTATGAGCATCATGGTAATGGCCACTTATGACCATACACTAAAGGACACAAGTGATGACGAGCATATGATATGTCATTAAAATCCAAGTGATGGCTCACCAACACAAAATGGTTAGAAGAGAACTATCAACCCTGCTATCAACCTAGCTAGGGCATAGATTAGTAAAGAGCAAAGGAAATCATGATTACAAACAGATTCAAGACCCACAAGAAGCCAAGAGAAAGAAGCCAAAACAGAAGCATTGGCGTATATCTCTAAAGTACATAGTCACACATATATGCACAGGCGAAGAAACAAGCATACCAGGTCCCAGGTATATATGAGGCAGGAAAAGATCAAAGGCAAAGAAAATAGCACATATTACCACTTGGAACCAGGGCCAAATTTGGCAGTATGCGTGCTTTGCTCAGCTGAGGTGTGCTAATAAGCTCGTGCTCCCATATGGTCCAAAGGATAGAAGCAACTGCTTCTGCTGCTCATAATATATCAGAGTAAACAAAACGAAACAAAACAAAAAGGATTGATTGGAAGAGTTGACAGCCCATGTGGTTTTTTTAATTTTTATTCTTAGGGGCCTAGTCCGAGAATTTTCTTTGTGCTTTTAAAAGGGAGGACTCATCAATACCTGCTAATCTGCCAATTCATTCCAGACCAGGCACACTCCTTTTTCTTCTTTACAATGCACGAGTTCAAGTACTGGCTTGCACCTTAAGAATATGGCAGAACTGCATAGGCAAAAATGTGCAAAATTTAGAACTACAGTAAGCATTTCTGAGTATTTAGTTCCCAGAGTCCGAGGACCGGCCTGCCCTCTGCCTCTGCTTCAACATACAGCACATTGCTGGTTGTAACTGAACCTATCATTACTGCCCCTATCTGGGCTACTTTGATCCTGCCTAAGGGACCACAAATAGCTCAACTTATTCAACTTTTTTCCACAATGCCAAGAGCTTTGGTTTAAGAGCAGAGTTGAGGTGACCGATCCCTTGCTCGTCCTCCTTTATCTTGGTTTGAGAAGAAGGACGGACCATCCTTGGACGATGTGGGGCGTTGGAATGCTTGTTTTGCATACATTAGAGGTTTTGGATCTTGTGTTGGAATAGTAAAACCGAAGCGAACAGAAGGCTCTTCGAATTTGAGACTGTAGACAGTAATGATTGCATGCGAGATTTTGGTTCCTCCAAAACAGCCTGACAGGACAAGATCATGATGCGGAATAAGTTTATGAGCTAAAAAGAGAATGATCGGACTTCTCATCAGAAGCTCTGAAAGGGATTTTAGTTTGAGAAGATTAGAGAGGATACATGGCACAGGTCTTTCTTTGCTTCCTGTGTTTCGTTAGTTTTGCCATTTGTGCAAGTAGCACAAAGACTTCCTTCTCGAGGAAGAGCCTTGGAATGCAAGAAATCAACAAACAGCTTGACAGCATTAACAAGCAACCGGTGAAGAGCATTAAGGTTGTATTGTGTGTACTATTTAACCCTGTTAACTGCAGAGCATGTACTGACCTTTGCTTTGGTTTTTGATCTTATAGAGCCCAGATGGTGATGTGATAGACTGCATTCTCATCAATGAGCAGCCAGCCTTTGATCACCCACTACTCAAGGATCACAAGATTCAGGTTTATTTCCTCACAGCATTTTCATTCTGAAGATTACAATGTTTGGTCTGGAAGGAGGAGTAAAAAATTAACAATTTTCTGGTGATTTTATGCAGGCACAGCCAGAATCATGGCCAGGAATGGAAACAAAAAGCAATACAGAAACAGCTCAAGAAGCAGACACCATTTTCCAGCTATGGCAACAAACTGGGAGCTGCCCAACAGGGACTGTACCCATAAGAAGAACCAGAAAAGAGGACATTCTTCGAGTTGGGTCCTTTAGCCGCTATGGCAAAAAAACCCAAGCTCCGGTGAATCCCCACAATACAAAGTCCAACATACCAACCTCGAGAAGGACAAGACCTCCCAATGCCGGCAGTTCAGGCGGACACGAGGTAGCATTTTAAGTTTTCCTTTGAAGTTGCAGCCTCCTGGAAGCTTAAGTCTTAGGAGCATACATCTGATTTTAGGGTAATTATGCTCCAGCATGCAATTGCTTACGTCGCCGGAAGCCAGTTTTATGGAGCTCAAGCATCCTTGAACGTGTGGAAGCCAAGTATTCAAACTCTAAGCGAGTTTAGCCTGTCTCAAATGTGGGTTCTAGGTGGCCCATTCTATGGTGATCTTAACAGCATTGAGGCTGGATGGCAGGTGAGAAATCTCTATCAGGCTGAAAAGAGATTTTCACACAGCCAAGTCAATCTGGTAGGTAAGAAAAAACAAGAAACTTATTGTTGTTTTCTGGGAATTTCAGGTTAGCCCTCAGCTCTATGGAGACAGCAACCCAAGACTTTTCACATATTGGACAGTAAGAAGGCACTACCCCTGCTTCCAACTTGTTGCTCTTACTTTCAGAAATAAGGCCCACTTGTTTGAGAGCTCTGCATACTAATGCCTGTGTTTGATCTGCAGACTGATGCTTACCAGACAACAGGATGCTACAATCTGTTATGCTCTGGTTTTATCCAGTTAGGCAGCAGAATTGCTATTGGAGCCACCATTGCACCTTTGTCGTCTCTTGATGGTCCTCAGTATGATATTAAGATACTCGTGTGGAAAGTGAGTCATTCAGGCCTACATTCCCATCTATGGATTGTTAATTTAAAAAGATCTTAACTTCTTGATGCTGATTGAAGTGCCAAATTTAATTGCCTGCTGAAATGGTTATGTCCTCGACTGCTAATGTGCTGAAATTTTGATTCTTGGCAGGACCCAAGAACAGGCAACTGGTGGATGAGGTTTGGACAGAGCACACTAATTGGCTACTGGCCTGCAATTCTTTTCTCTCACCTTGGGGATCATGCTTCAATGATAGAATGGGGTGGAGAGATTGTCAATACACAACCAAACGGGCAACATACTTCAACCCAGATGGGCAGTGGTCATTTTCCTTCTCAAGGATTTGCAGAGGCTAGCTACTTCAGAAGCCTTGGATACGTCGATTCGAGTAATGAATTGAGAACACAATTTCCTCTTCAAACTCTGGCAGAGCATCCCAACTGTTATGATATTAAAATGGCTAACAATGCAGAATGGGGGAGCTATTTCTACTATGGTGGCCCTGGAAGGAACCCCCAATGCCGGTAGCAGATTCTTTTCTACCATTTTCAAACATATTCTTCTTGTATAGCAATTCAGCTATCAAAATCCAATAAAATTTGGGGCTCATAGAAGACTGATCAATGGCTGCCCCTTCCACCATACACTGTAGTGACAGTCAAGAAGGACGATGATTTGAGTGTATCCACAAGCTAAATTGTGGACTTGTATATTTTTTACTAAACCCAAAAAATATGAGAGATCATTGATGGCTTAAGACTTTTATGTTCCTAGCTCGTTTAACTGGTATGAATAGACAATTCTTCCACATTTCCTGCTTCTGGCTTTGTCAAAAGCATTTAATAAAGAAAATTGTGGACTAGTAATGTGTTGAGCAGAATATTGTAATCAGATTCTAACGTTAAGAAGAAGCAAGGAATAAAAGATTTCAAACCTAATGACTTTTGCCCTAAGTCTGCAGCTGTATCAGGTATAAGAATGTGTTATTCTTCATCATGACAGCCATGTGCACTATGCTTCTTATTTTAAGCAGGCTTTTGACCAAATCGATGTTAACAGCGAATCCACAGGCCTTGTATTGTACCCCATAATTAGCCAAAGTAGAAAATAAAAGAATCCGTCTGCCTGCCAAACGATTCCTTTCAAATCACTCTTCCACAAAGACAAATTTACAGACCAAAACAAAACATAGCAAAAACCGAGAAATTTTACATAAGAACAAAAGGATCCATGCCTCTTCTTCTAATCTTCTAATCAACCCTAACCCATCCTTGAGATCTGCTAATCCTCGATTCTACTTTTGTTTTGGTTTCTACTACTTCTATCCTATTCTGAGTCCGACACGTCTGAATCTAAGAGTACGGGGCATAAATAAAAAAGCTGCAATCTCGATGTACCTGGAGTTTTTTAAGCTTTGTCGATGCCGACAGATCTCTGCGAAAGCAAAATAAAGGAGATATGAACCAGATGATGCAGCGCACATGCAAATGATGGATTTGCACAAGGCAGACAAAAGCAACTTACTACGGCATGCCGGAGGGAGGGAAGAAGAAAACGAAGTTATCTGAATCAACCGCCATCTTTTTGCCTGCAGGGGCTGATAGACGGCTCCCTTATCAGCCATCAAAAAAAAGGGCATAGTAGTAAAAACATATTTTGGTTGCTTGATTCTTGTATTATACCAGATTAGGCTTGCTTTGCAAGTAGGTCTAGCATGGCATTTTTGGATGCCTATATGTTGCACATATACTCTTGTGTCTATCCCACTTAACATGCAGAGTTGTTTTACTCTCACTAGGGTATGGTCACCCCCCATCCCGGCTTGTCCTTGTCAGCTGGTTTAGGGTCCCTGGTAGCCTCGTGCAAACCCCCCACCCTCCCCCTCCTCAGCACCCCCAACGTACCACTTCTCGTCGCGCATCATCCAGTTCGTCGAGGCACTTCGATCCCACTTCATCCCCTTTTGCCAAAAACAACTTGTTCCAGAAAGCCCGCCCAATTCATCGAACTAGGAAGGATTCAATGCATTCGAGCTCAAATTGGCGGGCACATCAATCCTTTCTCGTTCAAATGGAGTGGATTCTGATATGTGGTAAGTTATCTTGATAACTCTCGGGAGCGGTCTAGATGGTTAATTTTGGTGAATTAGCATGGTGGGGCTAAGCTAGGCTAAGTTATGTCAAGGAAACGCAATGCGAAGTAAAAAATGTTGTCTATCAATTCATATTTAATTCATACATTCCTTCTATGCCTTGGTATTGCTTAATGCCTTCTTGCGTGAATGACAATTGTCAACAAAAAATTATTGAGGAACAATTAGCTATTTTGCTCAATAATCTACTCCTATATAGTTCTTTTAGGAACGAAGCCCTGGAATTTTCGTGTTTCAGGGCACCGATCCCAGTCGTTGATCCCGGATCGTTTTTTTGCTTCTGCCTGGCTTGATCCAGCTTCGGCTAGGTTTGATCCAGGCTGTCGGCAAGGTCGACGACCTGGCCAGAAATGTCCGGCGATGTTGACATTCGTGGGGGCGGTGTTTTTGAACTCCGAGCTATATTTCTGTGTGGCCGTTTGTATGGATTCAATTGGATCCCTTGAGACTGTGATTTGATTTGGGCCGTTTGTATGGATTCAATTGGATCGCTTGAGACTGTGATTTGATTTGGGTTTGGGTGCAGATGAGGTGTTTGTTTATTGGAGTTTTGGTTAGCAGAGTGTAACTGGTGATTAAACAATGGCTGAATGTGGACGTACTGAATTGAGGTTGACGAATGGATTGATGAGAGAATGGGTGATAGGAAGAGGGAATTTGAAGTAATGTGCTCTGATACTAGCTAGGAGAGATCAAATCGATATTAACATGGACTACTGGGGTGAGGTTGACGGATTGGTATAAATTGCTTGAAAACATGGAGGTCTTTGTTTTGCATGAGCTATGGGTGATCAGAAAAGGAAGTTCAGTGAGGCAATGGGGATTGATCATGGTAACGAATGTCATAGGCTAAAAGGCCTAGGATAGATGAGTTGGGAATGGTTGACAATTGGTTGAGTTTTGATTTTATGGATAATGAGGTGGATGATTTTAACATTTTGGATGTGGATGATTCTAACATGGACGGGTTACAGGTTGATGGCTATGAGCATGGCTATGTGCCTGATAGTATTGAAGATATTGCTTTGGTGGACTTGCATGTGTCAATTATTGTTGATCATGTGGTTGCAGATGAAGGCATGAATGGAATTGTAGATGTTGGATATTGTAATGCTGGTTCTTGTGATGTTCAATGTGTGAATGCAGCAATTGCGTGTGCTTTGTTTTAAAAGATGAGGTTGATAAATATTGCAGGTGCAAGAAATGTTTGAAGAGCCTTGGAGTTGTTGATGATGGGACAGTTATGGGAGTTGAGATGTGAATGTTCTGATATTTTCTATGAAGCTGAGATCAGCTGGAAACACTCTTCCATCTCGTGGAAGTCTGCATCTTGGAGTTTGATCTAGGACATGAGTAAATTTTCAAATTGTCATCATGGCTGCTGTCTAAACTCTAGATTTTGTACTGCTGTATCCACAGTCCCATAATTTTATAATCCGGGGCTGTATATATCTTTTTGTCTCTTTCCTTCTCTTTGGGAAGAGTCTTATAGTATTAAGGTTTATTGTTTTCCTTAATACTGTTGTATATTCATGTAACTTTTCTACATGTAATATAAACGCTGCCTTAACCTCAAAAAAAAAAAAAAAAAAAAAAAAAAAACTAGCAGAAAGGCAGGGTTGGGGAAAGGGTAAGATAGGAAAAGCAAAGAAGAACTGGGAAAGAAGAATAAAGCAAGCTTTCGCTGTGCTATCGCGGTAGGTATAGCTATCGCCCACCTTTATCTTGATATCTATCTTGTCTTATCTTGTTGAGGGCTCAACAATTCCCGTCACCTTGTCTTCATAGCCAAAATGACATCGAAGTTAAGAAAATCAAGCAAGGGGTGGAATCTCAATCTTTAGACAAACTTGCTTACATGCTAGTGATTGGCTATGAAATTATATTTTAATGACCCCTATACGATGTTCCCACGTGATATGGCGTAAAATAAACTATCTATCTATTGAACAAACATATATTGATTGCAATGTGGGTTATAGTGTTTTCCTTTTGCTCGATGCACAAGACGTCCCAAGTGCATTTGCCCGAAAGCGAAAAGTTAATTGATTTTTTGTAAGTTGTTTAAATTAATGGGCCTAAGATAGTAAATGGGGTTGTTGGGTTATAACACTTGAGGTAATTTATACCTTCTTCCCGATTTTGACGCCATTTTGCTATTACAAGTGTGCCTCAAAATTCTTCACTTGTCAAATTTGAGAAAGAAACATTTGGTTCCTTAGGTTTCCATATAAGATATATGTAGAAGTACTGACCAAATTTCTATTCTTGGGTAAGGTGTTCATGGAGCCTATCGAGCTTACCACTTGGTGAAAGATATCTTTCCTTGCAAAGCATAATTCTTTTTTATTATGCTCTTTTCAGCAATTTGCATTTAGCATAGAACCCAAAAGATATTCTTTATTGTAACTCTTGACAACATACAATACATACAAGTTGAGGTGGAAGAGTTGAAATGTTGTTATCAGACAAATCAAGTTCTTCGAGTCTCGTCAAAGTGATAAATTTCTTGATACCGAAGCACAACCATCTTATAATGCAGATACACAAGGATATGGAGAGATCGGAGTTATTTTGTTACATACCTCCGTTATGACACTGATTGAATTATCACTCAAATCAAGGATTTACATGGTGGTTAAACTGGTTAAATCTGGACGTATCATCTGCAACCGTGTCCTCTTGAAAACCCATCCGCGTCTTTATGATGAAGTTTGAGTTGGCACATTAGGTTAGACCAAAGTATGTCTCACTGCCTCATTGTGTATTTGCTTCAAGATCTCCTCCTGCATCCTTATAGCAAAGTAAGCATTTGCATAACATTTGAATCAACTGTCCTTTTATTTTTGAAATAAAGAACCTTACTTTGATCATATTTGTAATCTTGCCATCCACCTGCTCAAAAACGGAAATGCGTTAATGTGTTTCCGTATATCAAAAATGCAAAACCAGAAACTACACGATACATGTCAAGATGCTATTATGTTCAATAGGAAATATTCTACTAAACTTTCCAAATGTCAAGCTCGAAACCTGTTGTCCTTAACTCTTACTATTTGAAGACACGAGTCTTTGCAATAAACATGCCACATCACTTTAGCTTCTTGGAATTCCCTTGACCATAAAGCGACAAGGGTCTCTTGTATTCAAAGTATAGCACACTTGAATCTTTATTATATGTTGCACTTCAGTGTCTTCTTAACTCTACCTTTCATATAGTTATATTACCCCTCCGTGTTTCCTAGAGCCATAGAACTTTGTTTCACAAAGCTATAGAATGTTTTATTCACTTGCTTAAGTTGCAGAAAGAAGTCAAGATGCAACAGCATTTGTAGTATTTCTTAAGATCCATGCATGCTAAGAGTACGTACCGCTGAAATGAACATGGAAAATGCTTGTAAATTTAAATTCTCCCATTCATTGTTGCTCCAGGCACAAAGCCTACATTCCACGGGGTTGGCATCTGTATTGATGCCACTGGTTGCATAAACTTGACAGAATCTACCACATCATGTTTGAAGCAATTATTATATAGGTTGCAAAAATAAAAAAAACATCAAAACTTGATCATTTACTTGTCAAAAAAGCTTCCCGCCAGATTTTGCGTGTCTTCCATAAGGGTGCTTCCTCAATAAGATGAATACCTTCTTTCTTGCAAATCCTTCATGAGGGACACATGAAACTACTTACTTCGCATGGCAGAAGTGCATATAACACAAACAATTACACAAACAAAAGCACATAATATGGACGACATGTCCATCTCTGCACATTCCATAAACCTTGCAGGCAGATAACTTGCCAGTCAATATTGGCATCACAAAAGGCTTCAACATCTACAAGCATCTTGAGTCCCAACACACATTCCCATCTCAAAACCAGGTAAAGGATCAATCTCTCAGTCAACCTATACCAGTGGCAAATCCGGATCCATTGGGAGAATAGTTTCATGCTCACAATCTGCCATCTCATGTTATAGTTTCAATAAACATGCATAACTTTTAAAAAGACTTAATTTTCTAGTCCTGTTCATTGACAAGTTTGCGATGGCAGCATTTAGAACCTACTAGGCCATAATGGTTACGTGTTAGTCAAGAAAAAATAAGGTATTTTGCACCTCTCAACAAATATAGAAAGCAAAGGAATGACAGTTCCTAATCCAATATGTGACTACAAAAGGCATCCATTGCAGAGGATAAACTAGATGGCGACATTATCTAGTGAATATAACACGCAGTTAGAAAACCGAGAAAGAGCCAGATGGGAACATTTTCTAGTAGGGAAAACCCAACATGACATGCAGTTAGGAAATAATGGGAACAGAAAGAAGTTTTCCATCCTCCCCAATAATATCGGGACACTCATTTGGTCTTCTAGTAGCAGAAGTCTTCTTATTTATTCAATTCATATGGATCAAAGATTTGCTTAAGTGCTAATAGCATTGACTTTATTAGAAATTAAAAACATAAAAATATAGATTCCTTACTCTAATTTTAGGTCTCTAATAACACCATGTAAGACCCCATCTTTTAGACTAGCAGTTTGAATCGATAAGTCTCCAAGTTCACTGGAGGCATTTTTTTTTCTGATGTGCCATCCCTGAAAAAAATATTGAACGAGTGAGAAGTACCTTCTTTTATCTTGGATTGGAGTTTCACTCAGGCGAAGTACAGAATATCACTAAAATGAGACAGACATTGATGATAATCCTGGATAAAATCCTGTTTTTGCAGTGTTAGGCAATCCAGCAATCTTGAGCTATGGATTTAAGAGCTATAAGTTTAATGTCCATATGGAGCTAGTCAAAACAAATGTATCACAAATTACCCATAGTTACGAGACAAATTTAAGAAACCTCTCTTCCAATTTCAAATAAGACACTACTACGGAAATAAGGCATGGAATATTGCACATCTTAACTATACACTGAAATGAACTACAACAACTGGTGTGTTCCTCATATGTATCTTCCTCATCTTACAAATGGGGCATTTGAGTCAATCGCTATTCTAGTGGAACATCTGAATCTGACACGTTTTTGCTCAAATGACTGCTTGAAGCAGGTCAAGCGTCGAACAAAATCTTGTACAAACATGGGCTACTATTATTTGTGTGAAGCTTGTGCCAAAGCAGACGGTTCATGTTTTGTATCAGGCAAGGCAGCCTTGAGGTATGTATAGTTTCATTTTATATGCTATTTTCATTGTATATGTGCTACAAAACCGAAATACTACAGACGAAATGCTGCTACAAAACCGAAATCTTACAAATACTGACGCATCCAGAAAACCTAAGAAAACCTCCACCGGTATGGCATTTGCCCATCTTCTACAATACCGGAAAACCGCATACTGATGATTGCTCCACTCAACATAAGTTCTGAGCACATGTACCCCGGCTATCAACGCTAGCAACCCAACATACGAACACAGGAACGGAACGAACGAGAGAGGAAGATTGTGATTTTTGAGAGACTTTCTAATTTTCTCAACCACACGATCAGAAAATTAAGAATCCAACAGTAGAGAATCATTTTTGCTGATGTGTCGTGACACGTGGATAGGCTAGAATTCAAGCATTCAGGTGACCTCGGGTTAGGCAACCCTGCTAAAAAAAACAAAGCTGAGATATGAACGTTTTGGTTCTATTTATTATGGTCAGTAGATAAATGTATGAACATTTTGATACTATTTATTATTATGATGATGATAATATGATACTATCTACTATGATGATCATCTAAGATGTATAAACATGCATAATTGAATATATGAGTTATTTTCAATGGATTGCCATATTCTGAATTTTTGTTGTTGTTGTATTTTGGTTTTGTGAGTCTATGTTGTTATTTTTGGTCCATAAGAACAGTTATCATGTTGCATCTCTGGTGTTCCCTGATTTTTGTATTGTTCCCTTAGCAGGTTTCTGGTTGGGTTGCACCTGTTCTGACTTCTGCATGTTTGCTTGCGACTGGTCTTTGAACTCCAGTCCTATACTTATACCTGGCTTTTGTATTTTGGTGATCCAGACTTCTGCACTTCTCCTGGCCTGATATTAGGACATGTTGTAACCCACCTGGTGCCATGTGGAGATCTATACCAGGCCTCAGCATTTTTGGTAAATTATGCTTTCCTGGTGTTATATTGGAACCTGCTAGAGGTTTTTGCACGTTGGCATTTTAAATTCCAACATCCCTGTTGGCAGAAGCTTCTGTATTTATAGAGAACTAAGCTTCTTCCTAACTACATTAAGGCCTACAGAAAGAGGGTGATAAGAAGGAATTTGTTAGGCAAGCATGGCCTGATGTTTTGAATTCATTAGAGCATTATCGAATTTGTTTGGTGAGTACTAGAGAGCGATCGATAAGGAGGAACTTAGTAAGCAACCATCTCCTAATGCTTTTAGTTCATTAGAGCATTATCCAATTTTGTTAGGTCAAGTACTGGAGAAAGATCAATATCATGTTTCAATAGATTTGAGATCAGAGTGGACACTACTATCTCTGCCAACCATGCTTCCTTCCTGGACACCATGAAGGACCTTGATATGTTAAATTCTTTTAGCAAGATAAATAACGAGTTGCAAATATAGACATCTACTGTCTAGCAGGAGGGCCCATTTTAGTTTCAAACAGTATAGGATCGTAGAAGCCTGTTCTATTGATCTACAGATCTTGCATGTGAAAACAATGCATGCACATTAAATTGGTCATGTGCGTGATATACGCCTTCATCTGGATCATGTCCTACTTTAAAATTTGGTTGGTTGAAGTGCATATTTAAATGTAGCTCTGATTTCTCATGGCTGCATGGTGATGCAGATTATGGCATGTTTTGCGGCAACGTAACGTTTAAGTTGTATCTTTGACAGTGGCTTACTAGTGTCTAGATGCTGCATAGAGTAGCAAAGGTCAAAATTGGCCTTGAAGGACACGTGATCAAGACATTTTGCAAATGGAACAGGGCTATAAGTGATCCATATGTGTTAGATTTAGTAGAAGTAACAGAATTTATAACATCTGGATTTGCGACAGTACCTTAACATGTCATGTGACTGGAAACATCCTCTTTGGTTCTTAGGAATCCTTTTGTTTCTTCCCTTTCTTAAATGGGCAGTTCTATCTGATTTAAGGTGTATGGAGATTTGCAAAAACTTGAAACATCTATTTCTTCATGGTTTACATGATTTGTGCCCATTTAAAACTTTTATTTGAGATATGACAGTTTAAGTTGACATACTAGCTTTGCAATAGTGCTCTTAATTTTTCATGTTGAAATAGTTTTTATAAAGCTCTAATATTGTGTTGAATCCCAATGTATTTCGAAAGCTCTAATATTGGGTTGAATCCCAATGCCTTAAGCTCATTATCCACTGCCATATTGATTACATTTCTTGTGAGCAGTTATGTTACTAAAAATTTACAAGTTCACCTAAGTTACAATACTCATTCCTTTCTGTAAACATACGTAGATATTCAAATAAGCACTATTTCGTTAATTATGGAAAAAAATTGAATTCATGGACCATTTTACAAAATAAGACGGACGCACGACAAAAATGACTTTTTATTAATCATACTATACAATCAGTTGCGCTCCCCAACTAGAGCTGCATAGGTCTCAGCTACGAGCTGGGTAAAAGCATGAAAGGGTGTATGTACATTGTACTGAATTGATGTACAAATATGGATACTTTTCGCGTACATTTTGGTTATTTTTTATTTGTAAAAACAT
>JAANSK020101574.1:0-16070 GCA_011763485.2 Isoetes engelmannii | reverse complement strand
GATCGCTATCTACGGTCTAAATCAAGGCATAAGTCGTGAATATGCCCATCCAACAGCTCTCGTCGCCCGGAGTCACCTCGTGTGAATATGCACCCAAACCAAAGGGGGTTTTAGGGGGAATTCAATTTAATAGTGTTGAATGTAATAGTTGTGTGAATGGTAAGAAAATTATGAGCATGTTTTCTTTGAAAGTAAGTTTGCTATGATTTTATTTTTAATGGTGAATGATTTAGAAAATCATGATCAAGTTTACTTGGAGCACATAATTTTATTTATGATCCTGAATACCTTGGACGTCTCATGATCATTAATGTACCCTCTGCATGGGCTTCTGCGACCTTTTATTGAAAAGGTCAATGGGCGGAAAGTTTTACTTCATTGGAGGATTGCCCCAATGGTTGAGACCATGCTAATAATATAATAGAATTAGACTTCATTTGGAGCCATCAGTAAGGATTTCAAAATTACAGAATGCAGAAAACTATACTTCAATCTATTATAAGTTATCTTTCGGATTCAGAATTATTCAACTATATGATATGTCAACCTAAATAGAGATTTAAATCCATTAGAACTATATGACAAGATAAAGTTGTATACAAAAACAAGCAATACGCAATTGCTACCTAACATATACTTGTTGCTACCATGGAGAAATTCATATTTTTGGCATCCTTTGGCATCCTAAGAAATAATCATATGCCGACTGCTTAGATTATTCAATTGACAATTACAAAGGCTGCAAGTTCTATTGAAAAGAAACATAATAGAGTTTGCAATTTGTGGTTTATCCTTTCATTCAGCCTCAACTCTAGCAAATATTACCTCAATGACATATGCACCACTCAATCTGGTAGACTCTAGTCTCTGATGGCATGAGCTACATATATAACTAGTGCTTTTATGCGGCCATTTCAGTGTGGGCACAGGATGAACCCTTTCATCATCGAAAGCCATGAACCTTTTGGTCTTCAAGAGCCTAAAATTATTTGCCTGATGATGTTCACAAAAAAACTACAATCCCTTAATTTTGACCTATCTGATTTAAAGATAATTACATTCGTAGCATACATAAATGGCATTTACATACTCATTTTCCCATCATATTTCTCTTATTGAACAAATTTCATATGTTCATTCATTTCCTCTTCCTTCCTTCCTTCCTTCCTATTACAAAAACAATTCACAAACATCACAAGCATTTGTTGTCCACCACTAAATAACAATTTTTGCTACACCATCCCCATGGCTAGAGCAGGTCGTCATAAGCCCATTATTTTGGGTGCTACCTTTTCAAAGCATTTAATAACATTTGCCTCTCAATACATTGTTAACCCAATGTCCCAAAGGCAAACCTTGAAACCATGTTTTTAAATCAAAAAATTATTTGCACCCCTACTTTAAGGCTTCGGCAGATTCGTTTCTTCAGCAGGTTTGGATTTTGCATCAGCAACCCACTGAGTAAGTTACTTGTGGTGTGTTGGCTTATCTTTACCCCCTATCAGGCCTGCCCAGAGTCATTTAGCGCGCCTTCCTATTGTTGCTTGCTCCACCTCCCCTATAGCCCCATAGATTTGTGACATGGCTCGGAAGGCCAAGGAGTTGGCAAGGAAGACCAAGCTTTCTCAGCAGCCCCTGCCTATGCTTGATGCATCGCATCCTCCTATCCCGAGTGCTCCGGCTCCACCACGCCAGTTTGATACGCCTATGCTCGCCTCCACACTCAAATTACTTAAGTCCTCCACCACCTACACAGATACC
Source organism: Isoetes engelmannii (assembly GCA_011763485.2). NCBI lineage: Eukaryota > Viridiplantae > Streptophyta > Lycopodiopsida > Isoetales > Isoetaceae > Isoetes > Isoetes engelmannii. The sequence continues at coordinate 14,309 of JAANSK020101574.1, read as the reverse complement.
TCTGCCCAGATTCCTATAGAAGATTGGACAAGGGTAGTACATATGCTACAATTCCTCCTAGAGGCCTATCTGCATTCTGTCCCGCAATATGGTGATGTACTTCCTCATGCTGATACAATTGTTCAGGCAGAAGTGCACACCCCCACAATAGCTATTGCCTATAGACTGATGTGCCACCTGCAGTGGATATGGGTACAAAAACCCAAGACGACGTCGAAGATTACATCCAGGACTCTTTGGAACAAGCACGAGATTTGAACATTCGCATCGTGGGGCTCTCTGAGACAGGGCAGGCACTGATATCGAGTAGGCCGAAAGGTTTTTTGAGGAGGTTATGAGGATTCAGGCTCCAGGCATTATTGCAACTAAGCGGGTCGGAGCACAGAGACTAGATATCGTCCTCGGCATATTTTGATCCAGTTCCATTCACCTCGCGATAGACTATCTGTGTTGCAGCATGGTAGTCGCCTTAAAGGCACACATTTCTCAGTCCAGGAAGACTTCTCTCCTTTCCAGTTATCTCTCCATAAGAGGAATTATATAAGGTCAGGGAAGCAAGAGCACAGAAGAAATAGGCCGTGTATGGGGGTGGCCAGGCAATAATCCACGATCATTGGCCTCAGAATCCCTGGTTGATCGCTGCGTAGTATTGGCTTTATTCATGCAGACCCCTGTTTGTATATGATTGCATATGTCTGATAATTTTTGTTTGTTGATGGGATCTTACCTCCGATTTGGCTATAGTTTCGATTGTTTGATGGGACTTCGTCCCCCCTTTTTGTATGGGTCCCATAACCCGATTGGGTTTTCGTGGACGCTAAAATTTTTATTTTATCTTATCTTATCTTTAAGTTGCCACAATGTAGTTCACAATTATACTACCATAACATGCGGCGAATATTATTTTCATGTCCGCACAAATCAAAAAGATCAAAATATTTTATTAGCCTACAATAACATACACGTCAATGGTCTGCAAAACTGGATCATAACAGTTATAGTTCGCACCCTACTAAAACTAGCTTCAAACATTGGTTGCGCTAGCCAGAGCCTAGACCACGTACATTTACAAGTCCAAGTCCACCATCCAATGCACACTCCACTCCATTTTCCTCACATCTTAATTCCGAAATATGTCATAAATGAGTGTTTCGCAAAAACATATGCCAACTAAAACAATAAGCATTCAGCTTCTGTTGCATCAAAGTGCTCTTTAGTCACTTGTAATCCTCTGCGGTCCTTCGGATGTATGATCTCATAGAAGTCATGAGGTAAAGAAGAGGCTTTTCAAGTGTTGGCAACACACAATGTTGTGGTTTGTAAGACACATCTTTTTCTTAAAAATACCAAAAGTTAAACCATTTGCAACTAAAGTCTAATCCACACACACCCTCTCACCCACATAGAATGAACCAAGGATATCTAAGACCAGGCTCCAAATCATTAAAATACATTACCAGCAACAAGTACAAAACCATAGTTTTCTCCTTCATTTTGCTTCATTTCTCAATCCTCATGATAAATATCATTTTAAAAGTATCTCAACTGCAATAACCTAGGGAAAACTACAACATCCTCCTTCCTTTTGCTTCATTTCCAAATCTCCATGATGAATACCATTTTAAAAGTATCTCAATTGCTGTCACTAAAAGTTCAGGATAATAACATGAAAAAAGAAGCCAGCAAATCCCATGCTCTTTGGCTGCAAACATTTTACACCATAGGCATTGCCATCTACTTCTTGAACATTATAGTAGTGTTAACATTGTTAATCATAGCTATTCTCCGGTGTAACTGCAAGGTGCTTTATTGCCTGATTTACAGCTGTTGCTTCGGACTTACTCACAAGAGTTGGACACAAAAATGGATATACACATGACTGCTTGTTGGAGGGACAAGAAAGCTCAGCGGTTCTCCCGATGGAATGTACAGGCATGTACAGGTATGCTGATGCCTATTTCCTTGGCAAACTATGGGATGTGGATGTTCTGGCACATGTCAAAATGGGAAGCTATCAACAACATGTCAATCCTAGGCTTACACAAAGACCGCACCCCTACTTACAGGCTCATCTGCCCATGACGAAGGGCACATCGCCTCCGCATAGAGTGTAACTGGTTTTCTTGTGTAAAGGAAATAATCACGAACTCGATGCAAGCAAACTGCAAAGTCTATGCGGTGGATTTCATCCCATTCTACTAGCCCATAAGAATGTAATATAAAACACAGATGAAGGAGAATGTATTACAGATGAAGGAGAAGAGAGAGAACACAAGTCTGGAGGTTCATCCTCCTCTTCTATTATTATTTCTTCCATAGAAGATGCACTCTACAATAGATCTTCAAGAAAATTTTCAAGAATGGAAGAGAATGAGGAGACATGACTCCTCCTCTTAAACTTACACAACAAATATTAATGCTTGATCTTTTGGCAATCCCCACCATTAGATCTCATTTAACCACTCTACTTCCATAAGATTTTGCCACTTCGTCCTATGCTTCAACCATTGAAATAGACTTTTATACACATTCAAGTCCATATACATCACGCTCCTCTAATGTTTGATTTTCTCACCAAAATTCATATAACACTAGCATTTTCTCAAGTTGACAACATGATTCTTTATACTATAATACCCTTTTCTCCTAATTTGCCACAACTATTACAAACATGGGACCAAAATCTATTCTACATCGAGACATGTCGATGGACTCGGGAGGCACGCAAGGACAGGATTTGTCAGTGTTACCAACATAACCATGGTCCCTTTTCGTGTACACCATCCAAATAAGGCTCTTTAAGAGCATAATATCCAACTCGAATGGTTGGTAAATTATATACAGGATATAGGATTAATGTACTGCTTCTCCATTACCAGCATGATGTCTGAATTATGTGATGACATTTCTTCAAATCCTACATTCCTCCTTCATCATATGATTCAGAGACATTCAAATTTCTTTTAAACTGACAAAACTTACTTTCAGGTAGAGCTTTGGTGAAGATATCTGCAGTTTGATTTGCAGTGTTGATGTACCTCATCTGTACATATTCCTTTGCAGCTAAATCCATGATGAAGTGAATATTAAGCTCAATATGCTTTGTCCTTTCATGCTCCACTGGATTCTTTACAATTGCTATGCAACTTTGGCTATCTGAATGAATTATGGTTGGTCCAGTTTGCTTGTATCCCAATTCTTCTACAAGCCTTCTCAACCAAATTATCTCTTTAGCAATTAAAGATGAGGCAGCATACTCAGCTTCAACAGTGCTCATAGCAATTGCGCTTTGCTTTTTGCTTTTCCATGAAATAGCCCCTCCACCTAGATACACTACATATCCTGATGTAGATTTTCTACATGCTAGATCTCCACCCCAATCTGCATCACTGAACCCATATAAGTTCAGGTTATTTGTATCATATCTAATGCCATGATCTTTAGTTCCCTTCAGATATTTCAACACTCTTTTCCCTGCTGTCCATTGTTGCTTGGATGGATTATTACATCTTCTGCTTAAGATGTTGACTATGTATGCAATATCTGGCCTGGTATTGTTTGCTAGATAGAGCAAACATCCTACTAGCGCCCTGTATGGTACTTTTTCCATCTCTTGCACTTCCTCTTCAGTGAGCTTTGTGTCTGCAGTTAGTCTATATCCTGGTACCACAGGCGTCCATACTGGGTGTGCTTCATTTAGACTAAACTTTTTAAGCATGTTTTCAACATGCCTGCATTGGTCAAGTTTGATAATCTTCTACTCCCTATTTCTGGTTACATTTATTCCCAAAAAGCATTTGAGCTCACCGAGATCTGACATCTGGAACTTTGAGTTTAAGATTTCCTTGCACATTTTTAGAACTCTTTGGTTATTAGCTGCCATAATGCAGTCATCCACATAGAGTGCAATGATGCAAAACTCATCTCCTTCTTTATATCTGTACAAGTTTCCATCATTGTTAAGCTTTTCAAAACCTTGTTCTCTGAGATATTTGTCCATACACATATACCATTCTCTAGGTGACTGCTTTAGGCCATAGACTGCTCTGTTTAATTTCCAAACCATGTTCTTTCCCTTTTCATAGCCAGGAGCTTGCTTCATGAAAACCCTTTCTTCCAATTTTGCATTCAGAAATGTGGTTTTGACATCCATATGATGTAAATCCCAGTCAAGTGCATTTGCTAATGCCAAGAGTACTCTGATGCTTGTCAGTTTTACAATAGGAGAGTATGTTTCATCATAATCTCTCACCTTTTTCTGAGTATAACCTTTTGCAACAAGTCTGGCCTTGAATTTCTTACTGCCATCAGAATTTGTCTTTATCCTGTATAACCATTTACACCCTACAATATTTTCACCAGCTGGCTGCTTTACCTCATCATAGGTTTCAGTCGCTTTGAAGGAATTCATCTCATCTTCCATTGCTTTCTTCCAATTTTCCATTTCTTCACAATTCATGGCTTCTTCAAATGAGGTGGGGATGAATTCATCATCTAGAATGGCCATAATCTGCTCATGTTCCAAAGCTTGTTTTTCTAATCTTCTGCTTCTTCCTTGGTTGTTTCTACCATATTGAGCATTATCAATTTGTGCTTCTTCAATCAATTTTTGCACTCGAGTCTTCTTACCTTGCTCTTCTTCAATTCTGGCTCCATCAAACCTTACTTGGTCTTCATGGTTTTTGTCTCCTTCAGTTTGTCTGTCATGAGCATTACTGTCTGCATTTTGAGAAGTTACAGCAGGACATATTTCATCATCTTCTAAATCTGTGACCATAGGTTTTGTGTGGTTCACATCATCTTGTACCTTTCTAGTCACTTTCCTGTATCTATCTTTGTACAAGATATTTTTCATTAAAATAGACATCCCTATTAATAATTACCTTCTTACTGTCAGGGACATAAATTCTGTATCCTTTGCTTTCCTCATCATATCCCACCAAAAAGCCTACCTCTGCTTTGTCATCGAGCTTTTTCCTTAGCTCATTTGGGATATGTGCATACACTAAGCATCCATATGCTTTGTAACATTTTTGTCTTTTGACCACAATAATGCAGGTACATTACCATGAATGCTAGAAGATGGAAGGATATTTTGTATATGAACTGCTGCCTATGCTTCCTCCCAGAGATTGTTCGGCAAGCCACTTCCCTTAATCATGGATCTTACAGCATCCATTATGGTTCTATTCCTCCTTTCTGCCACACCGTTTTGTTGTGGAGTATGCCTGCAAGTCAATTGCCTTCTTATGCCATTAGTAGTGCAAAAAAGACGAAATTTTAGTGAGAGATACTCTCCTCCTCTGTCAAATCTGATGCACTTCACTCTTTTACCTGTTTTCCTTTCAACCTCAGCCACATACTGTTTGAGAGCTGCCAATGCTTGTGATTTCTTTTCAAGATAGTATGATTTGCATTTCCTGCTAAAGTCATCAATAAAGGTGATGAAATATCTTTTGTTAGTTCTACCTTTTACATTTAGTGGACCACAAAGGTCTGTATGGATGAGTTATAATACTTCCTTTGCCCTTTGAAACGCAGTCTGTTAATCTTCCCAAGAGCGCACCCTTCACATACAAACCCCTCTGCTTCACCTTCCTGGCATTTTATTAACCCTCTTCTCATCAGATGCTTTATGTTATTTGCATGTGTATGTCCCAGTCTATTGTGCCAAGTTTCAAAATCCGAATTGCACAAAACATTTATACTGTTGCAAACAAGATTATCCATTTGAAACAGATTTCCACGGCTTTTTGCATAAAACTTTAATTGATTCCTCATAAAGATAGTACATGCTTTTGAGTCAAAAATGACTCTGTAACCCAAATCAACTAGCTGGCTGACAGAAATCAAATTCTTAACTAAAGTAGGCACACATAAAACATTCTCAATGTCTACAATCTTCCCATCTAGATCAAGTAGCTGCAACAACCCCCTGCCTTTCACCTCTTGTAAGTCTCCATTTCCTACTTGGATCTTCCTTGATTGAGTGGCTGCCAGGCTTTTCAAGAGATCAGTAGACTGCACTACTGATCTTTCAGCTCCACTATCAACTACAAGGGAATCACACTTGTTAGCATCCGATTTCCCATTAATCACAGTAAACACTTGACATGCCTCTTCATCATCATCAGCTTCAGATTTTTCCTTCTCTTCATGCTCGGTTGCTACATAAGCTCCTCCAGAATTTCTGCCCCTACCTCTGCTAGATCCTGCTGTTCCATCTCTAGACGTATTACCTCTTCCTCTGCCTCAACCTGCTTCTTCTGGTGATGGGCATTTAGCTGCAATGTGTCCCATGCCACCACAGGTATAGCAATTTACCTCTTTCTTAAGTTTAAGACACTCACTCTTAAAATGGCCATGTTCCTTACAATAATAGCAAATAACCTTTTCCTTTTTCCCTGCATACAAAATCTCGGTTTGTTCTTCTCCACCCTCCATTATCTTCTTTTGCTCATACTCTGTCCTCAAAATATTCTCTGCCTCCTCCCTTCACCTGCACATGTTTCTGATAAAAAGGGATAAGTTCTCATTTTCGCTTACAGCCCTTGATATTTGAAGCACTTGGCTTCTATCTGAGATATTAACTCCTCCACCTGCTAGATCTGCAATTATATTATCAAACCTGTTAAAGAACTCTGATACATCTTCCTCTTCTTTCAATTTCAGCCCTCTTAATTCAGTCTCAAGCAAATCTATCTGAGAGGAGGTTTTCTCCTCATAATGTTTGATCAAAAAAGACCATATCTCTTTTGGACTCAAATTCCTCAGCTTGAGCCTAATGGTAGGACTCACCTTGCAGGTTATGATTCCTTGAGCTTTCTTTACCTTTGAGTAAAGGGAGCGCCCTGCTGCATGACTTGCTCCAGTACCTCCTTCTACATTAGAGCTACCTGCACCTGCATTAGCACCACGAATATTTACTGAGCTTTCAGAGGCTGACCTTGTGAGGGTGTCCACATTAACATTAATCCCTCCATCTGGATCAACAAGATCCCATAAGTCTTCTACCTCCAAGATATGCTTAACAACATCTTTCCACACTTGGAAACCGGGTCCTCCATTGTATACATCAACAGTGGCTAATAAACTTGCTCCAAATCTGCTAGACATAGCTGAAACTCTGAAGCTCTGATACCAATTGTTAGTTTTTGATAACAAAATATCTTCAAGCAATTATTTAATGCTTACTAAGCAATTCAAGATTTAGTCTAGCCAAAACTTCAACTAAATACTCGAGCAATGGTGATTGCTAGAATAATTGTAATAGTATCTATTCAACGAACCATTGAACTTTAAATTAATAGTTACTGTAGCAACTCGATGTAGTGCACTGTAGCAACCCCTTGCAGTGCACTGTAGCTAACAATTCCGGGTCCTAAAACAACATACAAACACAGACGAAATTGATTAATTCCTCCTTCAAATTATCATTCCGGCCTACTGTATTCATCAGTCTGGCCTTTGTGTCTATTTACAATGGAATGCTCGGCGGTTATGCCGTCAGATCAGGTCGGTATTCCCTTAGGTTCGTTTGAACCAAATTTGGCTCTAAGGGATTTTCGACACTTCACAATATATAAATAGAAAAGGTCTGACCATAAATAACCATGGTCCCTTATCGTGTACACCATCCAAATAAGGCTCTTTAAGAGCATAATATCCAACTCGAATGGTTGGTAAATTATATACAGGATATAGGATTAATGTACTGCTTCTCCATTACCAGCATGATGTCTGAATTATGTGATGACATTTCTTCAAATCCTACATAGAAGTAGTTCACGAGGTCCTCCATCCTAAAGAAATCTTTGTTGAATTTAATTTGATGTTTTAATTTAACTTTTACTTTCAATTTCACTTTTAGGGAATTTATACAAACTAGTAACGGGTGCCCGGCGTTGCCGGGCATAAATACATTTGTATTGTAAATACAATACTTGTACTTTGAAAGGAACTTTAAGGGGAAAGAAAGGTAGATGGAGATGAGGTTATAGTATTTGATAAAGACTCGTTATGTATATTTTTTAATGGTTATAGAAAACTTTGCTTGTCCCACCAAACTATTTAACATGAGTTTTTTGGTAAATCTATACAATGGCTTACATGCAAGCTAGCTATTGCATTCTGACTACTTTTCTTAGCAATCAATTGAAGAGGTATAAGACGCGCAAGAAAGGAACAAAATAGATTGGATTCTATTGGTTTCAACAAATGCAACCAAAAGGATCAAAACATGCTTCTTAGTTGTAAGTTGACAACATTTTTTACTAAGAATGATTTAAAACATTTCCAAAGATATCATCAATCAAGCCTGACATATTGCAAGTTGTCATATTATTGTTTATACGATCATACAAACTTTCTAATAATTTCAAAATTTATGTTGTCATGCTTGGAAAGAGAGTCCAACATGGCTATCCAAGACCGATACCTCAAAAGATGGAATGAGCCTCATATTATTCATTGTATGATCATCTAAAGTTTCTAATAATTTCAAAATCTACGGCCACTCAAGATCAATACCTTAAAAGATGGAATGAACATTAAAATACATGTATGGTTCTATTTGTGCAAGAATTGCATGCTCTATCAGTGCATGGATAAGTAAGAATCCCATTGCAGTTGCCCAGCCCAGCCCGCCAGTAGGTCTGTACAAACAATTGAATCGTTAGGTCTCCAGAAAAAATTAAATCTACAAACAATTGAATCGTTGAATGGATGTCTATGATATGCGGCACTATGCTATAGCAACCTATGCACAGCTCTATGTTATTGAACATGCCTAAGAATTGCTATATGCATAGATCTGTTAATGGATATACATGAGCTTGTTATCATTGTTCTTTTATAACATGAGCTATTTATCATTGTTCTTTTATCCGTGCACAAATCTGCTAACCATTAACAGAAATACTCATTGAGGATGTCATCATGCTTGATAATGCAAGTGGTCATAGTACCTTAATAATGACTGCTTTGTCGTGCATAAATCTGCTAACCATTAACAGAAATACTCATTGAGGATGTCATCATGCTTGATAATGCAAGTGGTCGTAGTACCTTAATAATGACTGCTTTGTCATTCATAATAGAATTGTGGGATTCCATACTGTTGAGCCTCCTCCAGTAAGAAACTGGTAAGCAATTTATATTATCACAGGCCCCAATTTCGCTCTGATCATATTAATGTCTAAAACCAAATAATAATAATTATCCTTACACAGTTGCAGAGGTCATGCATTACAAAAGTGACCATAGCGTAGTGACTCATTTGGACTAACCCAAGGCAAAATGATACTTCTAAAAGGTATGCAATACAGGTAAGGACATCTGCTGAGTAAAGGAAAGAATGGTGAAAAAATGTATTCATGCTACCACTTTCAGATAATAATTTTTACCATCAGGTTTGGATCCAAATCTGTCAATTTGTTTCTCCATCGGCCTAGAGACGTCCACTTGGATCTGTTCATGCCAAGAAAGTTTCACCATCAGGTTTTGATTTGAATCTGTCATTTTGTTTCTTCACCGGTCCAAAGAAGTCCATCTGGATCTGTTCATGTCACGAAAGGAATATAACAGTAACCCACACCCTCAATCAGACCTAAATGAAAGGATCTTTGTGTTCCTTCCTTTTGCAAAGTTTTTATGCTTCCAAAGCCTACAATAATAAATTGTTTGAATCTTAGGTAAAGCTTCTTTGCTTCCAGAGCCTACAATAATAAATTGTTCTAATTCTAGGCATCTGCATATATTCCCTATAAAGATCTACTTAATCTGTATATATTCCCCGTGAAGATCTAACACCATACCTGGATTGAAAAACTGTTTGTTTTAGACACCTCACGGACAACCTATCTATTCATGGATAAAGTATTGATCCAAGGCAGGTGATTGCCATGACTAAACTTCAAGATCCATAATAAAATATCTACTCATAGATAAAGTATTGATCCAAGGCAGGTGATTGCCATGACTAAACTTGAAGATCCATATTAAAATTGAAACATGCAAAAATTGCAGTTAAAATGATGTACATAAAGCTTATTGAAGGTGGAATGATAGTCAGACTGCATACCGTAAAACCATGCCAAGGAGCCTGCAGGAAGTGATGGCGTTCCCAGAGTATTAGTAAGAATGAACTTCTGAGCACTGCGATTCCATGGTCTTGACTCTTCCATCAATGATATTAATGGACAAAAATAGAAGTTGCATACAGCAAAATGCCTAGCTTGTTGTGCCAGAATGATGTAAACTTTGCAGTGCCATCAAGCCCAATAATAGAGAGGAAGTGTGTCTATTTAGACATCTTTATTGGTTGGCAACTGCACTATGCATGGTAAGTATGCACACAATTTTGTGGGGATGCAATCAGTCAAGAAATTTGGCCCAATATGATAACCCATAGCCAGGACTAAACTCTGCAGCACAGGAAATAATCCATACTACAAAAAACGGCCCATAAATTTGTGAAATGGGATGTTCTCATTCTCTAAACTCAAAAGGCCAAAACCTTACCCGGGTTAGCCAGTCTTGAATAGATTGCAATTTATCAGCTATAATCAAATAGAAATCCAAAAATCATGATAAAAAAACAATACTGTGAAGGATCCTTCCTTATCGCTTCTTTCTCCATCAAATAACATGCAATCGACTCTGAATATAAGTGGATTGTTGCTACTGCTGCTTCCGACCCTTTCCAGAATCATGTTTCAAATCTATCACGTCTGTCCAAGCTTCCGGAATCATACCTCATTTGTGAGGAATGGCAGGAAGTGATAAAGGAAGAAGACAAGTCTGGAAAAGAAGGGATGCCAGATGCGTTGCTACATCGTGGCATGCCGGCCGGGTTTCTACATCCTCACATAGCCGAAAAGGAAATTTCCAGCCTCGGAGAATACGTACCCCTTCAAAACAATAGAAAAACCATTTGCGATTTTTGGAAAACGGGTAAATTTCTCTCATCTCGGAAAACCCCAAAACCTTAGGGAATTAGCATAAGAAAAAAATCAAAAAAGTTTTATGACTTGCCCGAAAAACCAAATTTAATAAATAGATGGATATTGCTACATATGACTCTAGGTTGTCCGAAAAAAATCATATTATAAAAGTTTATAAGATAAGATAAGAACGTGAAACCAATACAAAAATAAGCTTATGAAAAGAGCAAAAGACATGGTAAAAAAAGAAAGGACCTCTATATCATGAGGATCCAAGACTACAAAGATAATCCCTACTTTGCACAAGTCCTTAGTGTCACTTGTTGTCGTGACCATGTTAACATGTTCTTTATTGGTATACCAAGCACGATGCCTCCTTATGAAATTCTATGGATTTTGGGTGGTACTGGTGAATTAGTCCCTGAAGGTGCAGGTCTTTAACTTTTTCAGGTGCACTTTCCTGCACATAATTTATGCAACATTGTTAACTAGTGGATCCTTGTAGGCATTCGCTTGATACTGTGGCTTTTATACGTGACTTGGACCATTGGGAGAATGCCAACATCATGAATTCTATTATGTTTCCAGTAGGGACATGACGCTGGGCAGTTCATATGAATTTTTTGTTGATTGTTTTTAGGTTATATGACATATTGCCCATGCCACATTTTGTGCATGTCCAAGAAATAAATAATATGGCAAAACTTTGACATTTGGGTCAGTTTTGGGTCGTTCCAATTTCGTAAACAACAGATAGGCGCCATTCTGCCTTAGCGTCCAACCGCATGCCGCCATGTGGCATTTTCTGCCAACACTTTCTTTGCAGGGAAAAACATCTCCTTACATTCTGAATTGACTGTGTCTAATGTCTAATTGCTGCGATTGTTGGATTGGCGACACGTGGCGCAGAATTGACAGTATCTAATGTCCACGTTATAGAAAAGCCCATTTAGTGGGCTTTCCTGCTGTGTCAACAGAGCTCTGCGCTGCCGCGCCTCGCCTTGTTTCCACAGCAGGGAAGCCCACTAAGTGGGCTTTCCTATATACGTAGAAGGGTAATTGCTGGACGTTCTGCTTTGATTCTGGTGAACAGTCCGTCCCTTCTATTCTTGTATATTCCAAAAATGTTAAGAACCTCTGGTTGCACGAGGTGTGGCAGAACCTTTTTTAGAGTGCCTCGCCAACTTTTTGAAGCAGAATTCCTGTTCTAGATCCTGGCACTGCAATCAATCAATTCCTGAAGCGCCGTTCTTATAATTTGGAGATGGGTCGGCCCAAGGGGGCTAAGAATCATCCCAAAGCCCTTAGCTGGATACATGCACCCAAGAAAAATGCTGCAACAGCCCACGGTTACACCTAGCATTCAACCTGTGCAAGTGGACTATGAACACGGTGATCCTAAGGTATTATAATATCAGATTTTACACACGCTATGGCTACATCTTATTTTTTATCTAGCATCATGGGATGGCAGTAAGCACAGGCAGAATAAGATCTGTGGCATTGTTCGTGTGCTGCTATGATTTTATGTGTTATACATACCGTAATGAATCTAGCACTAGGGATAATACGTTGGTTCAATGTCTATTGAGGCTATCTCGGTTCAGGTTTGATATGGATAATTTAACATTAATTTGTGTTATGGCGTAGATAACGCCCTGGCCTGAGGGCGAAGAAGCGGCTAGGTGGTTCCGATTGCCTTGCCGCCTGGTCCCACAGACCCGATTCTACCAGTGTTTTTTCCCCCGCGTTACTGGAAAAAAGAAAAAATGAGATGGCCAAAATGGCGAGTTGGCCATGCAGACTTTTTTTTTTTGAGGTGAACGCTCGAGGGACAGGGCGTTATCTCCCTTAACACTCTGGTTCAAGAGTTTATATTGATTCCGGCAATGATCTTCAAGTTTGTATAGTCGTAGGTAGCCTGCTTTTGAGCTCTAGTTTTTGAGCGCAAGTTCTTGAGCTTTAGTTTTTAGAGGGGTTCGTTTGCAGGAAAGCTGCTCAATTCTTAAGCTTTAGTTTTTGGGACACCTTCGTTTTATTGGCCCTCCTCTGACGTGGCACAAATCTAGACCACACGATCTTCAAAATCAAGGGCTGAGATCTGTGCACGTCAGAGAGGAGGCCGGTAAAACAGATTCTAACCTAGTTTTTAGAGGGGTTCGTATGCAGGAAAGCTGCTCTATTCTGGCCCTCGGCAAAGCTCCTAAGTCGCATTTGTAAAAAATGGGTCAGATGTCATTCCCAACTTTTTTTCCGAGGGGCATTTTTCGACCCCTAATTACGTGCGAAATTTTTGGTGTCCCTTTTTTGTGTGGTGTAGCATTGCTAATTCACGTGCAAAAAAAAAAAAATTATCTTAAAGTTGTGGCGACGAATTTCTCATCTCCCGGGTCGAGAACCTCAATGCCACAACCAGATGCTTGAATTGCAAGGTGTTCATTTTTTTCAAACAATGTAGAATTCAATTCAAATGATGCTTTGGAGCCACGAACACATTGTTTAGTAAATGATAAAGGAAGAAACTTGAAAGCTGAAAAATGTACAGCCAATGGAAGATTGTATTAAAATAAATGTTTCGATTACACAACGTGCAAGTTTGCACAACCATTTACATCAACAATAAATATAATACAATGCAATTTACAGTGGCCATGAAGACCATGGGGATCTGGCAGTGACGACAGTTACATCGGGATCGAATAAAAAATACTGTATGGGCTCAACAAGTGGAGCATCTGGATCTGGCCTCCAAACCCTTGAAGTAACCTGGAGACAATAGCAAGCTTCTCGCGGAGGTGCCTCAGGTGCAGCTGGTTTGCTTGTCTAACTGACAAGCAATCCTTCCATGCGCACCCTTTCTTCGATCCCCGGGTTGAAAGCATTTATACTGCAACCTCCAAGAAGGCAAGTCAGAGACAAAGATGGGTTTCAGGAGCTTTCTCAACTTCGAGAAAGGCAGTTCAGAGCTAAGAAATAGAGTTGAGGGCCTTTCTCGACTCGCGAGTCGAGAAAGGCATTTTTTTTCCCAGCTTCCCCTTTCTCGGTCGAGAAAGGCATTTTTTTTTTTTTTTTTTATTTATTTTTTTTTTTTTATTTTTTTAATCTTTTTTTCCCCAGCTGCCTTTCTCGACTCGCGAGTCGAGAAAGGTAGCTGGGAACGAAAAAAAATAGCTCTGACAGCTCTCGGTGGAAAAAATGTGGTCTGCATGGGGTATTTGGAGACTCGAGTAGAAAAAGACAATTGGGAGTGGAACAATGCAGATTTAAGTGCCTTAAGCACCATCAAACCCTGAGCTGGCATTCTCAACTCGCGAGTCGAGAAAGGCAGAGAGTGAAAAACGCAGGCATTCTCGACTCGCGAGTCGA
>JAANSK020101463.1:0-16072 GCA_011763485.2 Isoetes engelmannii | reverse complement strand
AATACACCTAATCTGTGGAAAACCTGCAGGTACACCAAATCTGAGCATTTCATGCCAGTCCGGCGTTTTCAGCCGGTCTACCCTTGTATCGGCCATGGCTATGGCATTTGCGATCCTAGGTTTTGATGGAATGAAACATATGCAGAGGAAGAAAACGCTCAGAAACAGAGTAGAAGGCAGAAGGCGGCGTCGCCCAAAATTCAACAAAAAAATTCGTCTTATAAAAACCAATCGAATAAGGGCGAAATTTTGCCCTGATTAGAATTTCGTCAAAAAATGAAAACTCGAGGGCATATTGGAAAAATGTGAAAAACTCAAGGGCATTACGTAGTGTTTCCCTACTTAAATATAGACATGACAAAACTCTAATGATTTGAGGTCCTCACTTTTAAGAGCATGGCATAATAACAAGCTATTGCCAGTTCTTTGGTCGAAGGTGCAAATCCTCGAGGCTGTTGTTTTCTTATTTCACAATTGTATTTTCAACTTGCTTTTCCTTCTGATGGCAAGATCCGAGAAATCCGGGGCGCAGGCGGCTGCGCCATCGCTTGTTGCTGGAATTTCGGGAGAAGCGGGTGCAGGTGAATCCGGCGGAGAGGTGCCCCGGGCCGCTCCTATTGCTTCGATCAAGGCTTTGCCCTCTGAATATGTGAATTTGGCAGATGGGAATAGTACGACGATGTCTTGCAAGCAAGACAAGCTGCTGATGACAGAAATTTTGAAAGGAGGGGGGTCGGTGAGTAGGTCTAGCTTTGGACATGCTTCTAAAGCTTCTTCAGGAGACTCAGTAGGCTCTGGTGAGTTGGATATAACCGGCAGCAAAGATGCTACGGTTATGGCATGCAGGCAAATAGTTAAGCCATCCAGAGTGGAGGTGCTGGATGGTGATATGCAGCAGTGAAAGGATGTGTTTGGCGGGTGGAATCCACTGCGGCTGCACCTGCAACTGGGAAACATGTGCCCAGACCTGCACGTCACCCTCAACAGGTCTATGGGAGCTCTGTGGCATCCCCCTCTAAGAATTGTGGGCCTAGGCTAGTAGAACAAATGGAGGCAGACATTCTGGAGGCGAAAAACTTGTTCGAGGCAATTTCTGCAGAGGTGCATGGACCACAAACTGCTCCTCATGTGAATGGAAATATTAACAAGTCGCCACCTCTGTTTCCTGATAAGAGCAAGAGACCTGGGGATTCCCTGCTACCTCGTTCCCGATTTGATGCGCCAAGGATAAGAACTCATGCCTCCTCTTCTGTTGAGCCGCATTCTGCTTGGAAAACCAATGATTCAGTTCGTCGTGTGACTCATCCCAGTTTTAGTGACTGGCTGAAGAAGGACTTGCCTTCCCACAAAAGTGATAGAGTCGCCGACACCATCTCCTTTGTTCGCAAAGACAATAAGCAAGACATCATGAATTCATTGAAGCGTGGTGCTCAGCATGTTGCTTCGCCCACGCTCGGTGACATTGAGCAGGTTCCATCAGGGGGCCGCTATGGGGATGTAGTGGTTGTTAAAATTGACCAAGATGAGCATATGAAGTACATTGAGAATTTAGTAGCTTGTTGTCAACTATTCGACTGGGGGTAATTTTGATATCAGAAGGATCTCCGACTGGCTAAGTTCTCTTTTGCGTAGAAATCACATCTCCTCCTTTGAGTCGATCAAATCTTTGGGTAAGGGTTTTTTCCTTGTAATGTTCAAGGCCATCGAAGATGTTGATAAGTTGGTCGCTAAGGCTGTTGACACGATGGACGGCACAGTCGTTCTTTTTCAGAAGTATTTTCTATTGACATGCCTCTCACAGTAAAGATTCCTTGTCGGTTCTAGATTCTTGATCTGCCTCCTGACCTTCTTGCACCTTCTTTCCTTAAGACTATTGCAATGGCTCTTGGTGTCCATATTGCGCACTCTTTATCCGGCGGTGCGAAGGTATACGTGGCATTGCCTATGGATAAGGAAATCCCAGAGCCAGTTGTCATTCAAAGTGGCTTATTTTTTTCCTGCTTTAAGCTGCGCCTGTTGAACGCTACTGACCTTTCTCGTTGGTTTCCCTCTTTCAAGCTTCCAGTCTCTGCTTTGAGCTCTTATCCTCCCAAAGCCCCATCCGTCTCTCCTTCTACTTCCTCTGGGTGCCCTGTTGTACCCCCTTTGTTGTCCTCGATGTCTGCTTATCCCTCCTCTCAGTCTGTCACTCAGCAACCCTCGCCACTCCCGATTCATCAAGTGGCTTTGATACCAGTTGCCCAGTCCCCCCTGATCCCAACAGTGCCAACGGCCATCTCTCCTCCTTTGCCCTCACCTGTTCAGCAGGATTGGATCGAGGTTAGGTCGAGGCGCCAGAAGTGCACCCAGCATATTTCTTGGGCTGACCAGGTTGACAATGCTCATCTGACCTCTGGTGTCGCGGAAGATGGAGATTGTTCAGGTTCTGCTTCAGACAATTCTCTCGAGGGAGATATCGCGATGCAGCCACTTGATCAGCTCCCGATGGTTGTCTTTGATGGCTCGTCTTCTCCTGTGCATAAAGCCGCGAAGAGAAGAAAGAAAAAAGGTGCGCTTGACCCATTGTCTTTGAAATAAATGTCCTAAGTTGGAATGTAAGGGGCCTTAAGTCCTCCCCCACAAAAAGAGCTAGAGCCACGCAGGTAGTTAGGAGTTTGGCTCCGCATATTCTTTGTATGCAAGAGCATAAGTGTCACAGAGGTTCTGTAAGCGGCTTATTGAACCTCATGGGTCGTCAGCATGTTGGTTTGGTGAGCATTTCTGGCAGGGCCCGTGGGGGTACTTTTATTTCATGGTCGTTGAGTACTAGGGTTGTCTTTACGGCTAAGGATAGTTGGGGCAGGTGGTCAGTGATCAAGTGGAAGCAGGATGCATATGAGTGGGGCATTGTCAATGTTATGCTTCTAATGTTCCCAGGCAACGAGCTTCCATGTGGGCCTCGTTGAGGAACAAGTTGAAGAAATGGGGGGACAATGTTGCGTGGCTGCTGCTTGGGGACTTCAACATGGTCGAGGACGTAGTGGATAGGCTCAATGGAGGCGAGATAGTTTCACGGTTTGAAAAGGAGCAATGGGAGAAGCTTCTGTTTGAGCATGGTTTTCTAGAAACCTCAGGAGATGCAGGCTTCACTTGGTCCAATGGTGCCCAGGGGGAGGCGAGAGCTGCAGCTCGTCATGATAGGTGCTATGCCAACATGCACGCCCGTAGCCTCTTCCGTAGGAACTTTGTGTTCCAAACAGTGTCTGATCATCATCCCCAGATCATTAAGAACAGTGACCTACCCACTTTGGCTTGTGGTAAGACAGTATTCAAGCTTAACTCTCAACACTTGCAAGATGAGGACTTTTAGACAGCTGCAAGCAGGTCTGGGAGTCCACTCTAGCTTCTGGGGGTCCCATGAAAACTTTAGTATCTGCTCTTGCTAATGTAAAAGCGTTTGCAAAACAGTGGGGTCATGCGCGAGTTCAACAGGAAAGAGCCTCATTGATACAGAAGTACGATGAGTTGGGGCGGCTAAGGACTCAAGCCCCCAACTACGAACGACAAGCAGAGCTCATCAGTCACATTCAACAGGTGGAGCAACAGGAAGTGAGGGCGGCCAAGTTGAAAGTAGGACTCCCCTGGCTAAAGGATGGACATAGATGTTCAAAAGCATTTTGTAGGGCAGCCCGCCTGAAGCGCCAGAGTACTGCGGTATCTTCTCTCCTTTGTGACAATGGTAGTGTCATATCTGCTCCGGAACAGGTAAAGCAGTTCCTCTCAACACACTTCATCTCTTTCTTTGTGAAGAAGAATCTCCCTTTTGAAGAGGAGGCATAAGATATAGTGATGTCCAAAGTTTCTCCCATTATTTCTTCGCATCAGAAACAACACCTTGAAGCTCCTCTCAAGATTCAGGATCTCGAGAAAGATGTCTCCCTCATGGCATCTGATAAATGCCCGGGAATGGACGGTGTTCCAGTGGAATTTTTCAAGGCCTCTTGGGACTGGTCTTCTCCACTGCTCTGGCAGGCATATCGGGACTTGTTACAGTCGCACTAGTTGGATAAGATTTTAAACACCGGCCTGATTGTATGATTCCAAAGGTTAAGGAGCCGAGGTCGATCTCAGACTAGCGGCCTATCACTTTGCTATCAGTTGTCTACAAAATTATAGCAAAAGCATATGCAGAAAGACTGAAGGTAATTTTGGGAGACACTATCAGTCAGGAACAGTCTGGGCTTTTACCTCGGAGACATATTCTTGACAATGACGGCCTACGAGGGCATGTACTGGGCTCGGCGCACAAGACAACGGGTGATATATTTGAAACTTAACTTTGTTAAAGCATATGACAGTGTCTCTTGGAGCTTCCTCTTGCGTATCATGCACAAACTTGGCTTCGGCCCCTTGTTCTGTGAAACGATATGGAAGCTTTTGAGGTCAGCTAAGGCAGCAGTACTGCACCAAGGTGAACCTTCTGACATTTTTCCTATCGAGAGGGGTATTAGGCAAGGGTGCCCTCTGGCGTCGTTCTTGTTTACTATTGTGGCAGAGGGCCTCTTCTCCGTTGTGCTCTAGATGACTGTTGTGCAGAGGTTGTGTATGGCTGATGGTTCACAGGTTGTGTGTATCAGTTTCCAGATGAACCTTCCTACTTTTGGAAGCCTCTGAAGCCAATCTTGATAGGAGTAAGCAACTCCTAGATCTTTTCTTATTGGCTTCAGGTTGTTTCCTGAATTGGCGAAAGTGCAGTGCCATGTGGGCCTTGGACACCCCTCCTCCAGTATGTGCTCAGGCCTATCCCTGAACACTTGTTCCACCTCATACAGTCACCAAACTTCTGGGTGTGCCATTTGGTATAGAGGTTGATAATGCACAAGCTTGAGACCAGACCATTCTAGGTCTCCAGAGGCACCTGCTCTGGTGAAGAGGTGCTTCACTCTCTATGGTTGGGCAGATACAGGTGGCTAAGTCTGTCCTCAATAACACTCATGTTTATGTCGCTTCTGCGTTGCTAGCCCCAGCTTCAAAGTTCAAAGTGATAGTGGCCACCATACGTAATTTTGTCTGGGGTAGCAACGAGTCTGGAGAAACCCTATGCACGCACATGCCATATAGACTTTACATTAGCTGCACCCCCTGGGATTTATCGCTTCATAGTAAGGTCCTAATCTCAAAGTTCATATGGAGAATTCTTTTGGGTCACCCGCAGTCCGCTGGGATGCGCTTGATAGTCCAGGCTCTTGAGCATTCACAACCTTTTGGCAAGCCCTCCCGTCCCCCTTCCCTGCCTTGGGCTTTGTTCTATCCTTTAAAGTCAATTTCCTCGTGCTTCCCCCTTCCTTCACGGGCTTCTCAAAGCATGAAGAGATGTTAATTCATTGGCCTCTCTACATCCTTCAAACACCTCGCATTGCTCCTCTCCCTTTCTTTGGGTGGCCTTACTGGACGCGCCTCCTCTGGTCTCTACCATACATCCTAAAACTCAGCATAGATGGCAGTGTGCGGGTATCTCTCTGGTGCAGGAGTGGTATTCTAATTTACGTCTCCGTTCCTGGCAAGAGCTTAAGGACACCTTTAAGACTGATTGAGCGAGATTATAGTATTTGGGAAGCTGTGGCAGATAACATCCCTTTGCGACCTAACCTCGAGAATGATTGTGCCTGGAGTTTTGTTACGAACATTTCATGGGGGAAGAATTTTGTTCGGACCTGTTATAGACTTCTCACCACGCAGCCCCCTTTGCCTCCTTCAGTGCACTGGCAATTAAGAATTCTGGAAGCCCGGTCTGGTCCAGAGTGGGACAAGAATATCATTCCAAAACAGTCAGCTCTTCTCTGGAAAATTGTGCATAGGGCAGTGAGGACTAATGCCCGAGTTCACTCATTCAGACCATCCGTTAGTCCTCTTTGTCCAATTTGTAAACTTGCTCCCGAAACAATAGAGCACAGTTTTGTGCTCTGTGGTGACCTCAGCCACATTTGGTCCACTATACAAGCCTCTTTTCGAACTCACCTCACAAGTCAGCAGGTTCTTCTGGGCATTCTACCTGCTAGATGGCTGGGCATTCTACCTGCTAGATGGCCCCGCTTCAAGAGATGGGCGTTCAACATTTGCAGGGCTCTAATTTGTTTGGCGGTTTGGAAACGCAAATGTCATGTTGTCTTCAGAGGCCTGCATACTCCTGTTGCTAGCCTCTACCAAGAGATTAAATCTCGCCTTCATCATCAATTTCTGGTTTCGAAGTTGAGGTTTGGAGTTACCTCCACCTACCATGACTTCCCATTGTACTAGTTTTCAGTTGATATAAGTTCTCTCGTTCTTCAAAAAAACAAACTTGCTTTCCCTTCTGTAGTGGGAAACATACATGTATTTTCAAGGTTGAAAAACTCACGTCCCCACCCGCCGATAAAAGCTTACGCCGATGAGTCAACAGAAATAAAAGGAATGATTTCAATCACATTTCTTGCGCTATAACACTAATTTTGGCTTGAAGCTCCTTTGTTGCTACAGAATGCATGAAGACCATTGTTATTATTTTTAAGGCCATTCTGGTTATTTTGGTCCCCACTCCAGATAGGTGATAGGTCAGGAAGATTGAAATCACAGATGGGGTGATGGTACAGAGTACTTATCTCAAATTATTCTTGAGCTTACATACAACCAACAAGCTTCAGTATGAAACCTCAAGCCCATTTTCTTCATTTCAGGCTGCACATGTTGACATCGCAAAATGGAAATTTCAATGTAACTTTTTCGCAGCCTTCATGGGCAAAAAGTCTAATTAAAAAGAATAACTTTGTACATCAGATTTTACACAAGGGGGCAGGCCCAACATTGTGGGGCAACTGATATTCACGTAAATGATCAGCAAACCCCAAGAATCAGTTGCTGAATGTAAATAAAAATCTTTACCTTTCAACTGAATATTGTTATAACATCTCTTCTATATCCGCGAACCATGAGAAGCCTGGGAATACCATCTACAAGAAGGTCCATGTATTCCATATAGCAATGAGGAGGCTGTTGCGGAGGCGGCGGTGGTAGACTGACAAGAACAACAGCTGCCATCCTCGAATACCTCAAAATTATGGAGTTCAACTTCAAACTAGTGTACAAAAATTTATCCACCTGCTGTTCATTGTAAGAAGATCGTGTATCATTAACATCATTAGATCTCTGTTTTAAGTCAGCAGCATATGATGCAATCCTTTTTCGAGACTTTGAAAATGCCTCCATGGCATCCTCGCGTCCCATGTCTGCCTCTCTATCCTCTCTGTGGGCTTCCCACGACTTCATTGTCACCACAATCACCTCAGCTTGCATTCTTAGATCATAAAGGAACTTCCTAACATCTGCTTTCAAGTCCTCTGCATCGGCATCCTCCTCAGAAATACAAAAGACTTGGATTTTGCAGCTCTCAAAGCTATCCTTTGCACGTAACAATTGTGATAGTAGTAACATCAGCCCTCCATCACGAACAATCCAATACAGGTCAATTGTACCATACTGCTTCTGAAATTCACCAGGCCATTCATCCAAACCTTTCACAATAACTACAGCCTTGTTTGCAGTAGAACAATCATTTATTATACTGACAAAGTTTTCACAGATAGTACTATGCTTTTCCTCTCTCCATATCTCAGGATATCGGATGCAAACTATATTAGGTTTAAGATTGGCAAGCCCCATTGTCTGAACAATACCACGGAAACCTTCAGGGACATCTTTTGCAACAATGACTTCAGCCACACCTTCACAGTTCTTATAGTCGATATAAGTTCCAAGAAGTCGGCATGCTTGACGAGCCTCTTCTGCTTTGTCCTTGTAATCGCCCTCCAGAATGGAAACAAATAAAGACATTCCTCTACCTTTCTTCTTCATACAGTTTGCAAAATCAGCAAGCTTAGGATGGCAAGGAACATCACTTGGCAATATTCCCCAAGGTTTGCAAAATATCAGAGGTATTGGATACCAATTCTTTGGATGCACTTGATTAGCTGAAATACAGGAAAGATTGGTCAGTAATACCAACAAACAGCAGTTTAAAGTTACTTTCTGCACACTGCAGCATTATCTATATTTACTTCAACTATTTCCTTTCTTTCTTTGAGAAAATACCTCCAAGGGACCGGAGACTACGCAAGGCAAGTTGAAAATAAGCACTCTTAAAACCATCACCCCAATCGCCTCCTTTGCCTTTTATACTTACATAATAGTAGAGCAAACTAGCCAGTGCAAGTGACACAATTGTAATTGTCCAGGAAATTAAAAACATTATCACTGCAAGACAAAATACATTGTCTCATCAAAGGTGTCAACGAATATCTGTATGACAGCAGAAAGAAAAACAAATCAAACAAGTCTTACCAATACAAAGGGTAGCACCAAGAAGTGAAATGCTCCAATGATGAAATTTCCATCGGGGACGCCAGCTTGGAGCATCCAGCAAATCAAGGAGAAGGCATGATAAATTTACACCACCATAACAAAGCAGAAAAAACATTGTGATTATGGGGGAAATAAGATCAAGATCTCCAATAATGACACAGGAAGCTGTTATTAGCATGGTGAACAGAGTTGCTAGATGAGGCTCAACGCCATCTGGAGCCTTAAAGTACTTAAGAACTGGTAATATATCATCATTTGCAATAGCAGCAAGCAGGCGAGGGGCACCTGTCAGACTTTGGAGAGCAGCTCCAAGGGTTGACAGTATGATGCCAATTTGAACTACAGCAGGCACAGGCCAAGCTATTGTTGCAGTCAGCAATCTGAAAAAAAAGAGAATAAAGACCCAATGAAACCACAGACTAGAAAACCAAGAGAAACTTGTAGGGACAAATCACAAATACACAGTCCACTGGTAATTAAACAGATCAAAATGGCCCCATACAAGAGAATGTTCAACCAACAAGTTCATAAAAGATGTGATTACAAAGAGCTTAACATCTTAGAACATCTACCAAAAAAATGGACTCCGAAATCATTCCAATACTTTACCAACTTTATATGCAATGACAAATAATGTTTACGACTTACCTATCAGTTAAAAGCTCTTCCCTGGTTGCTACTGCCGCAAACATGAAAATAGATCCAAAATACAGGCCTGTGGTTGTTCCTATTGCTGCTAGTGTTCCAACAGGTATCGAACGTTGAGTATCCTTGAGTGAAGCCGAACGATTAGAGCCAGCCATAATACCAGTGACAGCTGGAAAAAATAGCCCTAACAAATCCCTGGAAGTTTACATGTGGTCAGATCAGACTGCATATTACAAACTTCCATTTATAGGCAGAAACAAATGCTTCATACTCAAAACTCCAATATATGACGCCATCAACTGCTGGTATGCCAGCACGATTTGTCCGCTGATACTTTGGACCCCAATTGCTTACCAATGTTCGCCATCTAAGTCCTGTTACACCAGCTGAAGTTGCCAGCTGCTTCATCAGATATGCAAGGAAAGCATAAACAAAACCTAAATAAGAAAAAAAGGTAATGAAGTATTTTAAAAGCACTTACATGGGTCCTTTCCTCTTGGTGCAGCAAAGATTCCGATAAAGATCAGAAAGATTGATAATAAGACTGGGAAAAGAAATGCCGGGGCCACCTTATTTATAATTTTCACCCCTCCAAAAACAATAAGGCATAAAACAATGGTGGTAATTACACCATACACTTGCAAATCATGCAAGTTTGTACTTTTCAGCAATTCTGTTCCAGAGCTTGATGGAGATGCCGCGGTTGCAACCTGCGTAACAGTTTCTGCACTACCCCAAGCATGCTCTCAGTATTGGCAGCATAAACTTGAGTATCAATTATTATCTTAGAGCATTTTGTTATGGAGCAAAATCTGTCAATTTCCATCCTTGCCAAACTTTAGGAAAGATTCTCTGTTGGAAAATGGGTGCTTGCGATTGTTGACCCAAATGTCAGTAGGTGATAATAGGTTCTGGCCAGAAAAAGGAACACAGAAACAGACCTCAAAGCCACTAAGGGCACGAGCTAGCTCGTCACTAACGTGTGCAAACATCTCTCTTCACATGCTTGGTGGCTTTCCCTCACTAAGGTCTAGAATTTGCTCTCAACAAAAAATAACTTGAGGAATAACGAATATAAAATAAATGAATGTGATTTTAATTTTCATTTCAATAGTTGGTAAACATACGTTTGAAAATCCCTGCTCCAGGTACTGCATCCAAGAAAGTTTCAATAGCACCCAAAATATATCTGTATCAAAAATTGGAATGCAGAATATACTATTAGATGCAGCACAGGCATTTTAACAAGAATTATACCAACCAATATGCAGATGACTTACAATGACCCAGCTACAGCATTTCCAAGGAAAAAACACAAGCCAATGCTCACACCAACCTCTGGACCAAGTGCTCTGCCAATGAGATAATATGGACCACCACCCTGCAGCAGAACAATGAAGCATGAGAAAATATCTATAACAAAAGAATGCAGCCATGTAAAGCGCTGGTACATAAGACCAAACTGCTAAAGCCACAAGTTTGAATAAGAAAACGAACCATCAAGGGGATCTCAAGTTTATATATGCCCACATAAAGTAACGGGGAGACCTTTGCTATTCGGCCCCCCTCACCAGAAAACAGATAAACCGCAAACAGCCAAAAAAGCCAAAAACACTGCCGGAAATCATTTGACCCATTGAAAAACACAGCAAAAAACAGGGGCAAAAACAGTTCCGACTGATTTCCGATTGTTTGGGGGGAGGGGGGAGATAAACCACAATAGTGTACATAAAAAAAGTAATGGAACAAACAAAGCAACAAATTACACGCAAATCCAAATGGCTCTGGTGATTGTGTGCATGAAAGACCTCAAAATGGCTCCTTCCTATATTTTGATTGTAAAGTAGAAGATTACATAGTCACAGTTTACTTTAGATAACAATTTAATCTGAAAGAGCGGCCACAACATAATCATCTGACTTTGCAGTACAAGTATAAAAAGTCTTATAATAGTAATGACACCTTCATAGCACCATTTGTGGCTATGGCGCTGAGGGATATCCCAGTCAAGAATGTACACAGGCAGCATAGAGACACTAGGATTAGACTCTGGCCTATGCCGGCAATGCCAACAATCCTGCAGGGAAAAATGCAGAAATCAATAGCCAATAATTATGTGCAAAATAACACTGATGGTCATAGAAACTCCTACTGCCAAATCTGGCTTAAAAAGACTATATGCAATCACTTGCCAGGAAAAACGGATATAGAATATGATCCCCAATATATTCTGAAGACATGGGATGAAGACGCCCATTAATGTTCCCAGCTTAGCGCTCCTTGGCTACAGGAAAATAACAAAGATATTCATCAAGCCAAGGATGTTCTAGGCACTTTTGCTCCGTTAGTTTTAAACTGGGACAAATATTAACTATAGATAACCAAAAAATCTACCCTTGGACGCCCAAGAGTAATCGCAACGTCCTCCCCATCTCCTGATGCTAGTGATGTCGACGGTTGCTGACCCCCCATACTGCAAATACAAACACTTCTTAGCAATAGGCGCTCGAGGCACTTGAGTTGCTGAATTCTAAGTCAGCCTAGTCCCTCTATGAACTATGGAAGGAATTGGAAACTTTATGTGAAATACACTTTGTACCACTATGGTACGTGGAGTAAAGTACGAACATGGTTTGTTTATTCAGAGAAGAAAGAAGACCTAGAGAGACATGTGGTAAATCTGACTGTTGTTATTCCGAATGTCTAACGCATATTCTTTGGGTGGATGTTTAATGCACATACTTTGGGTGGCAGAATGTGAAGCTCTCCTTGGCTCTGTTGGGGCCTAACTTCATTCTCTAATTTGACAATGTGAGGTGCTCACAGGTCAACTAGCTTTTCAAATGATGCTCTTGCCACATATCATCCTCGTATGAGGGCAAGCAGTTCCAAGCATGGTTATCAATAAAATCCCACTGAGTAGTCTATTTCAGAACCACCCAAACTCTTCTTGGTGGCCTCTAAAGTCTAGCAGACCCCACAAAGAGCATGGTAAATTGGCAGCAGGTAATAATTCTACTTATTTTCATCATTACATCATTAAATGCGAGGTCCAACCATTACAATCCAACGATTGGAGGCAAAACATCTGCAATGCTATGCCGAGCATGATTGTGTGTAGAAGCATGGCAACCATGCTGTAAATGGAAAATGAAATTCTTAAAGAACTGCATATTCTGTGTGGCAGAATTTGTATTGATTATGGTTAAATTAAGCAAGTGTCATCCTCAGAATCACATATTCTATATGCACATATTACTATTTTTCTGATCAAGATCCTTGCCAAATAATCAAGAAATAGGCATATTGATGGTTCTTATGCACGTCATAGTAATGCAACTTATGTATCGGATAGAAAAGCCAACATATTTATGATGCTACTTCAAACTAAGTGGGAAATTGAAGTTTCTATATGAGCTCACCTTTTGAGACCATTAACATCCACAAGAGAGTCAACTTCAAAGAGCTCCAGTTTGGACTCTTTCCCAGTACGATCAAAGATCTCATTGGAAGGAGAAACAGGACCTTCATCTGCCGAAAAATCTCCATTTGAGTTATCGCTCCTACGTACTTTGATGCTTCTGGGTCCGCTGAAAACAAAACACTCCAACTAAGTGCATTTTGTAATTTCAAAATATAAAGGCCACTATGCCAACGAATGCATGTTCAAATAGAGCTACATACAGAAACTGACCTATGTGACGGAGAGGACGAAGGAGAAGGAGAACGAGCAGGAGATGAAGATGGAGAAACCAGATCTATAGGTGACATTTCAACGTTGATAGGCTCATCTTTCAAGCGAGTAAATCCACCGCCGGGATCCATGATCTGTGAATAGAGCAAAATTCCAGAAATAGAGCTCTGGGTACTTACTTCATATGGACAGGCACCGGATCAGGGTAGTAAGAAGGGAAAACAAGAGGAATGAGAAGGAAGAATTTGTGGGAGATCGTCAGCTATGAGCAATAGATGGGCATAGATCCTGAGACACGGAATTGAGCTGACGGATCTTAGAGGCGCGCCCTCCTCCTCGATTCCTCGCCCCTGTTCAAATCCCTTCGCCGCTGTTGCTCCTGCTGCTTCTTCTTCCTTCTGTTGTGCATTTTTAGTTTATTTCATTTTTGTTGTTGCAGTTTTTTTTTTTTTTCTTTTTTTACTAGATTAATAACATGTCCTACAAGACCTAGCTAGACATGGCCACCTCTTCTTCCCATGTCTCCTCTTTCCAGGCATTGATCCCGGAAATTTCTTAAGTTGCCATTCTAGACTAGAACTTCTTCCACATGATTAGCATTCCCATAAATTAAGCACCTTCTTGTGCAAACTTCATAGTACCCTTCCATGCAATTTCGCCAAAGTCGAACTTCTCATGTATAACATGTCATGGGTTGTTATGTGGAATGGCTTTGGGGACAGCATTCTGGATGTTCCAGGGTGACTGGAATACCTGGAGCCCCTCCAGTCACCCTGGAACAGCCAGAATGCTGGACTCGAAGCTCATTCCACATCGTCATGGACAAATCTTCATAAATCTACCTATTACAACAGGTAAAATCAAGAATGGGCAAGCCCATTTCCATTTTGAAATGCAAGAATGCAGACCCGGTATGCAAGAATGCACAGTCGGTGTCTATGACGTTCATGTATAGGGGAATAGGAGCAGGGGACCCCTCCCACAATAGGGAGGGGGCTCACAACCAATGTTGCAGCAGGGGATTCCCTGCTTTCGTTCCCCTACAAAATGGAAAGTGGGTGGGTCAAGAGATTCAAAAACTTTACCTACTATATTGACATGTTGTGCGGCTTGTGTCGAGTGGCTGGGTAGAATCAGCCACTCTTTCTTTTATTGGTGACTACTATGGCATCATCAGAACGATCTTTTGCGTTAACAGCGACCCATTTTCCATTTTGTTTAGAACTATTGTGTCATGGACCACTCCAAAAACTTTTGCCATAACTATTGCATCATCTCTCTCATAGACCAATCCTTGTGATCAGGTCAAATTCATACCAAAAAAAAAAAAAAAAAAAAAAAAAAAAAAAAACTAGCAGAAAAGCAGGGTTGGGTAAAGGGGAGGATAGGAAGATCAAAGAAGAAAAGGGAAAGAAGAAGAGAGGAAGCTTTACTAAGGACATAGTTACCTGGAACGGGAAAGGAACGAGAACGTGGACCTAAAATCCGGAACGGGAACGGAACGGGAGCGGAACGGGAACGGCCAACATTCGAATTTTTTAAATTTGAAAACAGTTTTGGCGTTTTCTTTGTCTAATGTTCATTGTGGAACACTTAGAATTTAAAAATAGATTCGTGGAGACTGCTTGGTAGATGGAATTTTTGGCGTTCCCTTGTCTAATGTTTATTGTAGAACACTTAGAATTTAAAAATAGATTCGTGGAGACTGCTTGGTAGATGGAACCATATTAAACCACTCCGTAGATGCTTAGTTTATATAAAACATTATATTTAAAACTTAAAACATAGTATTAGTACATCTATAAGCCTAACACAATAGAAATATAAGTAACAAGACATATATGTTTATGAAAATGATCATAGTTTTTGAACTGAACTCATGTTTGTCTCTCTCGCATAATCCAACAACATAGTCCATCCTGCAAAATAGAGAATGAGATTAGAGGACGAGATTAGAGAATGAGATTAGAATACTTACAGGGAGCTTGAGCAGCAGCACAAGCTGATAAGCAGGTCACTTTGATGGTGCAGGTCACAGGTCTGATCATGCATGAGCAGTAAGCAGTTAAAAATCAGAAGGCAAGTAAGAAAAAAAATAGATAAGAATAGAATCGAAACTTTTAATGTGTGTGCTTCCCTTCCCGCTGCAATGATGTTAGTCTCAGGTCTCAGTAGCAGCCAATTCCAGCAGCAGACGCCATCTCATCAGCAACAGTCGATTCCGGCAACTTTTAATAGAGCAGTCGATTTCGGCAAGCTTCATACGTTCGCCTCCTGCCATTCTTACTTTTTCCCACGAAAAAAAAAAAAAAAAAAAAAAACTGAGAAAGGGGATAATAATTAAGAATTTTAGACCTTAGTTCATGATTTTTTGGGAACTTACCCGGAACGGCGTTCCCAGAGTTGGGAACGTCGTTTGGAACGGGGTTCCCTGTAACAAACGGCCGGAACTGGAACTTGGCGTTCCCGGAACGTAGAACTCTAAGGAACGCATTCCGGAACGGGAACGCGTTCGGAACGGCGTTCCCTGCAACTATGACTAAGGAGCCCAACTAGGATGGGATTAAAGGTTAGTAGGAACCATGATTTGGGTTCTTTTTGGAACAACTAATGGGCTCATGCTACTTTTGCACGAGGTATAGACTATTTCGAGTAGATGAATGTAGGAGGCTTGGGGCAAAGATAGGTTTTTAGAGAGATGAGGAGGTGGAAGATGATGTTTTTTTGTGTGTGTTGATGTAATGAGCAAGCTTGTGAATGTACTAAATACAGATTTAATCACAAATGAGAGAATAAGATAAAGTTAGTTTGAAGGGCATAAAAGAGTTTGAAGGGTACTTTTTTAACTTCCCAATATACTTGAAGAGGCGTAAAAATATTGGGCACTACCTATCTTGGATAAATTGTTGAGCATACTCCGGGGAAGCACCAGCACGAGCAGGTGTGGACGAAGCGAAAGTGAGATTGTCAGCTTGAGTAATGCAAACATTGGTAAGAATCCAATGCCCCAAAAACCCAAGGGTTCCTTCGCAAGGTTCGTCCACGGAGGGTGAGTCGGGGCCTAAGATCAGGCCGCAGGCGTAGTCGATGGACAACATATGAATATTCCTATACTATTCATTGTTGGTCTCGAGGGATGGAGGAGGCTAGGTCGAAAGATGGTTATCGGTTCAAGGACGCAAGGTTTACCTATTTTCGAGGTGGGAAGTGGTAGAAAAAATGCCCCGAGCCAACACCTCCCTTGATCACTGGAATCGCAATATCTTGCCCATCATCTTGGAGCCTTGTCAAACTTGTTTTGCATTTAAGTAAATTAGGTTATACGGTCCAAGTTTCACACTGTTAGTTTCCTTTGTA